>PVJI01003165.1:0-129237 GCA_004026765.1 Micronycteris hirsuta
TGGAGGTTTCTGATCCCCTCCTCTGTTTTTTGAATTCTTGTTTATTCATTCTTTTCTGGTTGGATGTTTTTTTCTTTCTGCTGGTCCACTCTGTTGATTTGAGTCCCAGTTTCCTTCTTATCCCTATTGGTTCCCTGCAGATGTCTCCTCATTTGTTCAAGTAATTTCGATAATTTTTCGTCGAATTCTGTGGGCATCCTGATTACTAGGGTTTTAAACTGTGCATCTGATAGGTTGGCTATCTCTTGGTTGGTTAGTTCTGGAGCTTTGATCTGTTCCTTTCTTCGGGCCATTTTTTTTTCCCTCAGTGAGTCTGTTACTGTAAGGAGGGCGGAGCCTTGGGGTTCACCTGGGCACGGAAACTCCCGGTAGTTGTGCTGTGACGTAGCCTGTGGGGGCGGGACCTGAGAGCACAATGGCGCCTGCTCTGCTCTCTGCATCCACACCGCCTCCTGCAAGCATTTTGAGTCCCTCTGCGCTGGCTCTGGGGGTCGCTCCGGGGTCGGTGGATGGGCTGCACAGCTCCAGTTCCCCGTGGGTCTCCCCAGTGAACTCTCGGGAGTTCCTCCGGCCGCCGACTCCACCCCCACAGGTGCTCTCAATCTGCGCCGATTGGTTGTGCCCTGCTTTCTCTCCCGGTTTGTCTGCCCGCGAATGCGGACCTGCCTGGTCCACCAGTCTTGCCCCACTGGGTCCGGATGAGCCGGGCGCTGGCTGCGCTTAGGTCAGGCACCCCCGTCTCGGTGTGCTGCAGCCCCGCGGGAACCGCCCCTCCAACCGCAGTCCTGCCGTCTGCTCACCTGCTCGCTGCGAGGTCGCTGAGCGCTCTCCCTCTGCCCTGCTCCTCCTGGCTCACCAGACTGGATGAATGTATCTTCTTTAATTCCTTGGTTGTCGGACTTCCTCTCAATTTGATTTTCTGTCAGATCTGGCTGTTTTTGGTTGGGTAAATTTCTGGTTTTTTCCTTGTTTGGTTGTGCGAGGAGGCAACGGTGCATTCACCTATGCCGCCATCTTGCCGGAAGTCTGATCTGCACAATAGTCTTGTATACTGTTATGATTATTTTAGAGATGAGAAGATGTGATCAGCAAATTTCATGGTTTTAGAAGGTAATTTTGCTGCTGTATAATTTTGAAAATATGTCAAATTAATCAGAATTAAACAATAGAAGTAAATTCATTGTAATCTGATGTAATTATCTCAATCTTTAGCAACCTCTTTGTAATTTATATCATTCTATTATTAAATTTGTTTCTAGAGGTTAATACCTTTAGAAGGATGAAGTCTATCTTTTCTCAGAGGCTTTACTGTAAGTTTGAAGTAGACTTACAAGTAACACTAACAGGGACTGTCTGCCAAAGACAGCAGTGATTATTGAGATTGTTGTATGTACACTGCACTGTTATTTTCTAAGATGATTCAGTGCAACAAAGTCACTAGACTAACAGAATTCTGGTGCAACATCTGCAGATGTCTCTCTAGTTGCAAAAAAATTTTATCTTGGCTTTGTTCTCTCGCTTAGTTCATAATTATGTGTAAGTCTACTTGGAGAAGGGATGGAGACAGGCCCAGAATGTACATTACGTATTTTTTCTTTTTGATCCGTGTGGTGACTTCCTAATATTTATAAGTCCGGGCTCTAATGTGATACTAAGATTCTCCAAAATTTGGTTCCAATTCACTTTCATTTTAGTCAGTTAACAAATAGTTACTAAGTACCTACTATGTGGCAAGACATCGTTAGTCATGTGGAGATACAAATATCATACTACCCACTGCCTGTGGGTGAATAACCAGTGGAGATTTCTGAGCAGAGGAGTGATATGATCTGATTCATATTTTTAACAGGATCACTCTGGCTGCCTTAAGAACAGCAGATTGTTAGAGAGTGTGGTAGGTGAAGTCCAGGAGACTAATTAGGAAGGTACTGTAATAATTCGGATGAGATGGTAGTGGCTTCACAGGGTGGAAAGAAGTGGATGTCGTTAGTAGCAGTTCCATTTTGGACATATTTCATAGGTAAAGCCAAGAGATTTGTGTGTGGACTGACTGTGGGTTGTAAGTGTGAGATGATTGTCAAGGGTTTGGACTTGAGCAGCTAGAAGGATGGAGTTGGCATTAACTGAGAAGTGGAGAACGATGAGAGGATCAGGTGTGTGGAGGGAGATTAGTTCGGTTACGATGTGTTAGGTTTGAGATGTCTCTTAGTCATCCAAGTGGAGATGTTGAGGAGGAGTTAAGTCTGGAGTTAAGTCCAGTGGGGAGGTCATTGCTGGAAAAGAACATCTGGGAGTTATCAGTGCACATTTGGTATATGAAGTTGTGAAACTGGAGATGATCCAAAGGAGTGAATGTAAACAGAAAAGAGAAGCAGTAGAGGACCTGGATCCTCAGGCAGTTTTAGACTCCATGAGTTTGAAGTGAAGAACTAGCAAAGGAACATAATGAACAGCTAGTGAGGGACAAGGATGGTTTTGAGAGTCTAGTGTTCAGGGCAATTTAGGGTGAAGTGTTTTGTTCTAGTTTGTCAAGTACAGCTGATTTATCAAATAAAATAAGGATCCATACCCCTGGATTTATCAGGAAACACAAGGAGTATTATTGATGGATATGTGATAACTACTAAGTCTGGAGAACCTGGGGAGCAAAGAGGAAGATATGGAAACCTTTATAGAGGAGGGTGCATTTGATGGGGTTTTAAAGGATTACCGGTAATAGGTTTCTCTAGGCCCAGAAGATAGGGGAGAGGGTATTACAAGCAGAGGAAAAAGCCTGACTTCTCTCTCTACAAGGCCATTCCTCCCAGTCAGCTGTTTAAAAGATTCTTTTGCCTTCCTTCTCTTTCCTTTGTGCCGACTAGCCAGTTCCTCCTTTAGGTAACCATCTTCTTCTAGGCCCATTGAGCATTGCTAAAGAAACTCACAAAAGACACAAATTAATGTTACCCAACTTCAACTGAATCATCTCTCGGTGGCCTGACCTCACCTGGGTCCTCTCTCAGTTTCCTGACAATTCCTTTAGTTATCCCTATTTTCTTCTCTCAGTGAAGGTAGTATCAGGACAATTGATTCACTTGAAATATGATGTTGAAGGAGAGTTCTGTGAATACATTGGACCACCAAAAAGACAAGCAAGAGGGTCCTAGGGCAAATTAAGCCTGAAACATCTCTGGATGTGAAAATGACAAAACTGAAGCTGTCCTCCTTTGGGTACATCCTTTGGAAAAGATAATAATGTTGGGAAAAATTGGCAGCAGGAAAAGGGGAAGACCTAACATGAGATGAGTTGGCTCCATAAAAGAAGCCATAGGCATGAGTCCATGGGAGTTGAGAAGGGCAGTTGAGGATAGGACTTTGTGGACATCACTCATTCATAGGGTCCCCAGGAGTTGGAGCCCTGAAGAAAACTTACATGCATATACAAGTATGCTTTCGCACTCAAATATATATCCTGTTCTTCAACTTTCATTCACATTAATATATCCTAGGACTCTACGCTCTACTTCATACCTTTTCAATGCTGCAGAGTTTCTTATTGATTGAATATATCATAATTTATTCAGTCAGTCCTTGTCAATGGGCACATAGGTTGTTCCCTGCTTTAAAATTTCACTGTTTTAAAGAATATTGCAGTGGATATCCTTGAAGATTATCTTGTGTGAAAGTATATATTTTGGTAAGTAAAATTGCAGGGTCAAAGAATTTGTCCATATGTAATTTTGAAGCATAGTACCAAACTGACCCACAAAAATGCTGTTTACACTCCAATTAATAGTGAATGAGAGGCTGTTTCTCCTCACCTTTGCCCATACTAGGTGCTATCAATCTTTTTAATTTTTGCTTGTTTGACATGAAAAATTGCGTCTTGTTTTGTTGATTTGTATTTCTTTAACTACGAGTATGATTGAGTAACTTTATGCTTATTGGTCATCTGGATTTCTTTATTTGTGAGCTGCAGATTTTCTTCAGTTTTCTTTTGGGTTGTAGGTTTTTTTTTTTTTTTTTTTAATTGATTTGTAGGGGCTCCTTTGATCTGTATTTATGTTGCAAATATTTTTCCCTAGTTTTTCATTTGACTTCAAACTTTGCTGGTTTTTAAATTTATTTTCTCATGCATACATTTTATAAGAGCCAGGTAAATATGTAAGACTTCAGGATTTTTTTTTAGAAGGAAATTTGTCACATTCCTAAAATAATTATAGACACCCTGAAATGACAGCCTTTGTTGGAAATGTTAGAAACACAAACCTCATTTGAAGCCACAGGGTCTGTCGTGTTTTCATGAGTTTTGTTTAGCAGCTTTCACAGACCTGGTAGCGCTCCGTGACCTGCCTTCCCCTCCCCTTCACTTACGTCTGGGATTGAGAGGAAGTGTCATAGAGCTGCTTAAGTATCCTAGACTACACTTCTGGTTTAGGTGCCCCCAGTTTATGAACTGAATTGTATTCTAGCAGTTAATTTGTGAGTTGGCTATCTAATCTACCTTATTTCACTATAGAAACGTATATAGGCTTGTTATCTTTGCTCACAAAGTGTCATTAATTAATCCATGAAGACTAGCCTTTTTTTTTTTTAAAGCAAATTCAAGACATTATATAATTTTACACAGGGACACTTTTCTGATATAACTATAATGCTATTTTCATAGATGACAAAATTACCGGTAATTTCTTGGTGTTGTCTAGTTCTCAATCCATGTTTATCTTTCTCTCAAAACTATCTTTGTACACTTGGTTTATTTGAATCAAGACCCAAACAAGGTCTATATATTCCATTCGCTTGTTATATCTCCTAAGTCTCCTTTATCTCTTCTTTCTCTACCGCCTTTTCCTTTTCTTTATTTTTCCTCATGCCATTTACTTGTTACAGAAACCAGGTTGATTGTCCTACAGAGTGTTTCTCATTCCAGACTGGTCTCTGCTTTCTGGTGGTGCTCACTTGTTTCCCTGGCCTCCGTGTTGCCTGTAAAATGGAAGTTAGCTCTAAAGGCTCGGTCACGTTCAGATTCAATTCTTTAGGGAAATTGGAAATGCTACACAGATGATGCTGTGTACGTCATATCACCTCCCATCAGGAGGTTCTTAATATGTGTGTGTCCAACTTCTCGTGACGTGAAGATAAGTCCATGTGTTGAGGTAGAGCTGCCCTCACTGCTCTGCTGTGGCTTCCCCGTCATCCTTTTATCTGTCGGTGAGCATTGCCTGAATTTACCATTTCGTTAGCGGGTGCAAAATGGTATTTTGAAAAAAAAGTTGTGACTTCTCTTCACATTTGTTAGCTGGAATTTGAAATCTAGTTTTATGACTTGGGAACCTGACAGTCAGGAATACAAAGTTGCTGTGGGAAAACGCTGTCAGAAAGCAACTCGAGGTGCCAGGAGTATGCCTTTCTTTGCTGTGGTTCTGGTGGCTTAAAGGGTGTGATGGTCTTCCCGGTGCGTTGGCGGGGCTGGAGTGTTGTCCCCAGATACTCAGTGAAACGTCAGTCCAGGCGTTGCTGTAAAGGTATTTGTAGGTGTGGTTAAAATCCAATTAGTTAACCTTAAATTAGGGACATTGTTCTAGCTAATTCAACAGACTCAGTCAGTGGAAAGGCTTTAGAAGCAGAGCTGAGACTTCCCTGGCAGAAGGGAGATCTTCCGGGGGACAGCCGCTTCAGCTTGTAACCTAGAGTTCCAGCTTGCCCTTCCTTGAGGGTCTGACTACAGATTTTGGAGTTCCTTAGCCAGCCCCCACAATTGCATAAAACAGTTTCTTGTAGTAAATCTCTTCATATGTATCTCCTACTGGTTCTGCTGTCTAGTTGATCCCTGGCTGGTACCAGCAGCCCCCCTGACTCTTGTTCTCTGACAGAATGGGGTGGGCTCTGGTGCTGAGTCAGAGGACCTGCTTAGAGTTAGCATATAATGAATTTCTCAGACTGGGGCTCCTGAGAGATGGGGAGCTGAGCGAGACGGCAGGCTAAAGCAACAGGTGTGAGCTGGGACTGTCCTGGGCACACAGAGATGTAGAATCGTTCTGTGTGTCGGCCACTGGTGATAAAACCTCAGTGTGACACCGCCCCTCAACTTGCTTACAGTCAGAGGGAGGTCAAGTAAATCAACAGATATTACCAGATGCTGTTTTAAGTGACATTGTTTTTCCAGACAGAATGAGAGGGTGGCATGCAGAGGGTGAAAGGTCAGAGTGAGCATGGCATATTTGGACAACTGCCATCATGGCTATGACTTTAGGATTGGAAGAGGGGAGCCATGAAAGATGGGGTTAGTCAGACAAGCAAGGGCCACAATCAAAATGGGCTTGGCATCCATTCCTGTGGGGTTTGGAATTTATCTTTCTGATGGTGAGGGGCAGTTGCAGAATTTTAAGCAGGGGCATATCATGGCCAGAGTATCTTTATAGAAAAATCGTGTTTTGTAACATTCTAAAATTGACAGTGAAAAAAAATGATAGTAGGAAGACTACTTAAAAGCCCTCAACAAAATTGAGTGAGAAGGAGGGAAGCTTGTGGTGGTAGGAGATTAGGTGAGCTTATTGATGAGACTGATTGGATTTGGGGCCTGAGAAAGGAGTGAGGGGTGACTCCCAGCTTCCTGGCTGGACTGATCTCCCTGAAGTAGAGAATCCAGGGGAAGGTAAAGGGATGACTTCAGTTCTGTGCGTGATGCTGTGCATCCCTCTCTTTCTCCTGTGGGTGCTGTGGCTTCCATAGCCAGGGAGAGGAGGGAAGGAGGGACAGCGTCCTGCAGGGGCGACTGGGCAGCGTTTCCCCTTCTCTGCCCCTTAGCCTCAAGCAGACCTGCCGAGGGGTGAAGAGAAGCTCATGTTCTCCTGCCCTCTCCTGGTTTTCACGTCTGCAGTCAGGCTTTAGAAGGAGTAGGTGGAGGGGTGCGAGTTACTTGTGGAACCCCAGAGAGCAGTGAGGAGCAGAGGTGAGTTTTTCCTTTCTTTCTCTTCTTTGTACGTTTTCCCATGTACAACCTTGGGCAAGTGATTGAAACTCAGTTTCTTGTCTGTGAGGGGCAGATGAGTTAATGTGTGCGGTGTGCTGAGAATAGTGCCTGGCTTGTAAGGCAGTCTTCAAGTGTCTGCTATGCGCTGCTTCGTCGTGGGCTCCCAGTAGCAAAGGGAACAGAGGGAAATTTCTGCAGTTCCCTCCTGCAGCTTTTCCTGCGGAAGGAGCCAATATTCAGGAACTGTGTTAGGTGTTAGGAAAAATTCATTTGATTTGGGGGGAATCTCTGGTCATAGAAGAACACTACTTTATTTTTTAGTCTGCCTTGCCATTTTTTTTAGTTAGGTAAAGGGCAAGTGGTTCAGTTCAGATTTAATGAGAGTAATTATTCTTAATTACTGCCTTGCTTTCAGTGTTCACCCTAACCCATTAAACAATGTATAACTACTTGTTTATTGGGGTTTAGGGACAGGGAATAACTGCAGGAAAAAATCCGCATTTTGATTCTAGAGAGGGAAAACATTTTCTAATAGAAGAATTGGATGAAAAAAATTATGTTTAAAGAAAGGCCTTTTTTTGTGTGTGTTTTCATACTTGCAGTGTTTGTTAAAAGCCAAAATATTTATTAGAATATGCCTTTATTTAAATTTAATGATTATTTTTCATTACAAATTTAACATGCCTTATGAAGTAAAGAAACTTAAACAGTGAAGAATGAAGAGTAAAAAAAAATGATCTACTTTGATCCTACTCCTTAATCCCTGCCCCTTCTCAGAGTGAATGTCTATATTTTATGTTTCTTTCAGATCTTTCTACATATCTAAGGTACAGGTTTTTAAAAACGAACAGCATATGTTAGATGCATTACATGTTATATACAATGTTCTATGACATTTTTCACCACTTCTCATTATGTGTTACTACATAAAGATTTCTTTCTTTCTTTCTTTCTTTCTTTCTTTTTTTTTTTTTTTACCGTGAACAATATTTAGTTATTTTTATTTACAACTGAAACTCTGGGAATTCAAAATTAACATTTATCCTTGCCTATGAGCTTCTTACAGACATCAGGCAAAGTTTCAATCTTGTGCTCCGGGTTGTTCTGCTGGGATTTATCCAAATGAGCCTTTATGAGCTGGCGTATTTTTAATATTGTTTTGGGTGGATATGCTACAATTCATTTAGCTGTTTTCTTATTGATAGATTTTTCCAGTATTTTGTTATTGGTTATTTATACAACAAATGTTTATAGACTGCCAGGTAGTGCTTTACTAGCACAAAATGAAGCACAAAAATTTTGTTGTCATGTAGTTACCGTCTTTTGAGGTGGGCTGGCAATACATGAATAAAATAAATATGTCAGGTGTTCTAGAGAAGGACGTAGGGAGTGCAGGGGCATGTATTTTAAAAGAGGGTGGTCAGGAAAGATTTACCAATAGGTGACCCTGGAGTAAAGCTCTGGCAGGTAAAGCTCTGAAGCCCTTGCTGGGGGAGGGGAGGAGGAGCAGGCCATTCTGTGAAGGTGAGAAGAAGAACAAAGGCCCTGAGGTAGGGGCACACCTGCTGTGATGGGGGAGGAGCAGTGATGCCATCCTGGCTGGTGAGGCATGAGCAGGGGTTAGAGTGGGAGGAGCTGAGGTCTCAGAATGATACAGGGAGGGCAAATTATGTTGGGCTTTTTAGGGCATTGTGAAGACTTTGTCTTACACTCTGAGTGAGGTAGTAGGCCTTTGGAAGTTTCCATGCAGCGGTATGACATAGATTTGGAGTGACCACCTGCTTTTTCTTAATTTTAAACTACTGGGCTGGAAACAAGGAGGTCATTAAGAGGCTCTTGCAATAATCTAGGCAGAGCTCAGCAATGGCTTGGACTGGATTGGACCAGGGTGGTAGCAGTAGAGATGGTAGGATAAGGTTAGATTCTGAAGATATTTAAAGATAGGGTGAGAGAGAAAAGAGTTCAGGACTTCTCTGAAATTTTAGGGCTGAACAATTGGAAAGATGGAGTTACCATGAAACAGGGTGGGGAAGACTAGGGGAGGCAAGATTAGAAATTGGCTTTGAGCACATTATGCTTGAGAATATATTACTGTCCAACCAGAGGTATTGAGTAAGCAGTTGGAAATGTAGATTTGGAATTCAGTAGGGAGGTCAGGGCTGGGGATACAAACCTGGGAGTCATCAGTTTATTAATGCAATTTAAAGCCCAGAACTAATTTAGGGAGTAAATTAGAAAAGAAAGAATCAAGGACAGGCCTTGGGACAGACTTCAAGGTTAAGAGGCTGAGGATATGAGAAGGATCCTGCAAAAGACACCAAGAAAGCAGGCAGTGAGGTAGGAGGGAAACCAACAAATATGTGATGCCCTGGAAACGAAAAGAAGGGAGTCAGTGAAGTCAGATGCTGAGAACTGACCATTAAACGTAACGACGCGGCTGGGTGGCTGGCCCTGACAAGAGCACGTTTGCGTGGGAAGTCGGGCCTGTTTGAGTTACAGTCGAGAAAGAGTGGAAGGAGAGGAACTGGACTGTTGTGTAAGCAACTTTTTTTGAGAAGTTCTAAAAGGGAGATAGAAAATGGAGCTTCAGCTGGAGGGGGATATGAAATCAAGATGTTTCTTTCGTTTCTTGTCTGAGGTGGAGAAATAAAATGTTTTAAGATTTATGGGTAATGATGATCCAGCAGAGGGAAAAATTGATGCGAGAAAAGTAGGAGGAATTCAGAGAAGAGTTTGAAGAGTCCATTCAGATAAATTTGTATGCATGTGTACAAGGATTTCTGTAGGCTAGATTCTTAAGAGGATTTTCTGAGTCAAAGGGAATGTGCACTTAAAAAATCTGTACCAATTTGTAGTCTACCTTCAGTACATGCCCTTGCTAACATTGAACTTTGATAATCTTTAAAATTATTACCAATCTGATGGGTGATATCTTCATCATTTTAATTTGTTTAATGCTTTTTAGTAACTCAGTATAATCTAATTAATCCTTTGTTATATTCTGGCAAATATTTTCTCCCAGGTTGTTTCTTTTAACTTTCGACATACAGTTTTTTAGTTTTTATGTAGTTAAGTCTGTCAGCCATTTCATTTTATAGCATTTGGGTTTCATTTGGATTATATAAATATTTTATATAATCTTTTAATATGTTTATTCATTTACCTTTTGCATTCATCTGGAGTTTATTTTTTTGTATGTTATGAAATAGGTGTCTGACTTTTCCCTCTTTTTCTGTGTTCTTAACCAGTTAAATTCCATAAGAATTAACTGTTTCTTGGAGGTTTGGAAGAAATCACCTCTAATATCGTTTAGATTTGGATCCCTTTTGGAGGGTGGATCTTTGACTTCCTTTAAATTTTTTCCTTATGGTTAATTATCTCTTTGTTTATATACTCCTTTTAGGTTATTTTTGATAATTGATTCTTTTTCCCCAGCACTTCATTCTTTTTATTCATATTTTCAAATTTATTAGTTTATGGTTTTACATGAAAATAAGAAATACTGAGTCTCTATATTTGCAGTATATCCCTTGCTGATTGGTATATGCCCTTTTTGGTTTTCAGTGTTACTATGGACTTATTTTTATATTTCTTCTATCATTTTGGGGAGGTTTTTGGGAGGGATGAGAGGCAAATACATGTTTTCGGTTAGCCTTTTGATGTAGGAAGTCACAGTTCTTTCCCGCGTGCTTTTCTTTTATCACAGTTCCGTGCGCGACTGCTGGTTGCACAGCAGTTGGAGGGGAACGTCACAGTGCAAGTGGGGATAGTTGCTCTTCGCTGTTCTGGTGAGTGAACCCAGATGTCTCGGTGGAACACATACTTGTTGAATAGAAACGTTGATATATTGCAGCTAACATTCAAATAGTACTTTTTAAACTTAAATTACATAGTTATAACACTTAGAACTATAAGGGTCCTTTTCGGGTCATTAGACCATTTTATGGATGAGGTATTTGAGGCCCAGAGAGATTCAGTGATTTGTCTAAGGTGACAAAGTCAGTGATCAAGCAAGATGGAAAGCCCGAGTCTTTTTGCTTTAATTCTGCTATGCACTGTGCTGTTTTACCGCATTCTTGTGTTCTCTTTATCTCTGTCGTATGAAAGAGGTATTTTCAGCTAATGAAAAAAATTTTTTTAAACCTAAAGTTGGTATGTATGGCTTAGAATCTCTTCTGAAATTTGGTCTTAGATACCATATGAAGTACATTGATGTGGATTTTGCTTTTTCTCACATAGACATTAAATATTATGATTAAATGTGAATTTTAAAAGAATGGGCTGTCAAGGTATGCTCTAGTCTAAATGAAAACCATATAGCTCATTTCTCCTAAGTTTCCTCTTTTCTGCTTTATGTGATTTATGGACTCTTTGAATTTCTTAATATTTTAAAGAAGCTTAAGGAATATATATAAATATAAATATAGGCTTGAAAAATGATTTTGGTGATAAATAGTCATAAGATTACTTCGGACCTAGGATTTCTCATTTTTTAGTTTAATATACCATGCTGCTAGATCAATACCTAAATTTAGAAGGGCTAAAATATATATATTCTTCAAACAAAAGAGCTTTGCTTATTATTTTTTCAGCAAGTGTTAGGGGATATACTTTTACTTAAGCAGAAATTTTTATAAAAATCTTATTTATTGATTTTAGAGAAAGAGGAAGGGGGAGAGGGGAGAGAGAAACAAAGAGAAAGAGAGACAGAGAGAAACATCAGTTTGGTGTTCTACTTATGTATGCTTTCTAGTCATGTGTTTAGTTCTTGAAAGCATTTTGAGTTCAATATATGTAGCATTAGTAAACTTGGGTGGGTCTATTTCCTGTTCTCTGCTTGCCCCCACTTCCCAAGCAAATTACGAAGAGGGGAATCTTAGATGTAGTTGCTCTAGAATTATATTCTAAGATTTGTCTAATTATCTTCAGGTTTTAACTCTTTCAGTACTTTTGAAGTACATGGTACTGATTTTTTTGGTAACATTTAAAGAGCAATCTTTGTCTCCAATATGTTTTTTTTTTGGTAGCCTAAAGAGCAATGTCTGTCTTCAGTATGGATTCTAAGAATTTACTTTTTTCCAGTTGGTCATAATGGCAGAAGAGGAAATTAATGAAGACTATCCAGCAGAAATTCATGAGTATTTATCAACATTTGAGAATTCCATTGGTGCTGTGGATGACATGTTGAAGACCATGATGTCTGTTTCTAGAAATGAGTTGTTGCAGAAGGTACTTTGAAAATGTAATTTCTAAAAATGTAATTCCCAAAACAGAGTGCTGTGTTAAGAGATAGATTAATAATATATGCATGGTCCTTTCCCCCTTCACTTTAATTTTATAAGTCTTTGGGTATTTTTAGGGGATAGTATAAAACAAAACTCCAATCTTAGGAAATACCTCTTAACTATATTTTATTTCGACTTGGTTTTGGGAAGGAAAAAAAGGACCCCTCACAGCATTCTTTTCACAGACTCTACACTTGACCTTTTAAGTATTACAATGATGTTATCAGAGTTCTGGAAACCCTACAGGACAAAAAGAGTAAATTGACTTTGACAGTCTAAAACAAATCTCATTATGTTTCCTCAGTCTTTGGTATCGCCTAAGCATTTTTGCCTGCTTCTTATACATAAATGCATCATGTACAATGTTTATATTGATAAATTACTTTTGACATACAAAGCCCAGATCGTAACTTCTGAAATTAAAATAATTCAAAAGAATTTTTCTTGGATTATACACATTCCTTGTCTAACTAAAGATGGTACCCTGAATCGAAAGTTTGTGGACAAAAATCACTGGTTAACAAAACTTTTTCTTTTTGAAAATTATTTCCAGATCATTTGGTTATTGGATTATAAGAAGTAAAAAAAAATGTTTCTTTGATACATCGAGCTTGATGAAAGTTTAAAATATGTGACGGTTCTCAGAGTTTGAGTTTCTTCTCTCTCTTCCTCATAGTTGGACCCACTAGAACAAGCAAAAGTGGATTTAGTTTCTGCTTACACATTGAATTCAATGTTTTGGGGTACGTATATAACTTTGTAGTTAATTAGAAAGCAAATTATTTATTGAGTCACGGGTGATTTATTTTTTAAATGCTAGCAGTTTATATACAATGATACTTTATGACAATTTTAATAGTCAGATATTTATTTCTTTTGAATCAGAATACCAAATGCCCATGAGCCATGCACATATTTATTATTATATAGAGGTTGAATAATTTAGGATTTAATCAATCATTTGTGTGACGTTTCTTTTTTGTGAGTAACTGAAGTTTTTTTTTGATTAATGCTCTTAATTAATATAGACAACATTTTATTTCATGAAAAATCTTTCTCTTGTAGTTTATTTGGCAACTCAGGGAGTTAATCCTAAGGAACATCCAGTAAAGCAGGAATTGGTAAGATTCAGTGGATTTTGTTTTACTTTACATGTCTGTTTGTTGTAGTATTCCTGAAGTTAAAGTCATAGTACCTTTATCACACTAACTGTGGAGAATTAAATTATTTAGAGTTGAAATTGTGAAAGTGAGTCAGATTTCATCATGTCTTTAATTTTTCTTTTTCTTATCTCTGTCAGAGAATTGGTTTTCCATATATTATATAAATCTCTGGATGGAAAAAATATGTCATGATTCTAGTAATTATTTATAACTTCATATTATTTTTCTTATAAATTCTTGAAATCCTGTTCATCTCTCCAACTGCCCCCCCCCTTTTAAACTCTTACACAATTCTTAAAAGTATATTCTAGTTGATTTACTAGCAAAGACGGGAAAGTTTCTCCCCCACCTTTTCAATTCTTCCATTAATTCATTTTCTCAGCAGTAAAGAATCCAGTTCAGCAACAAAGCTAAAAGCTTTTTTGGCACCAGTTGTATGTGTACTGTCCAGTAATTCTGCATTAGTGACATATTTACAACCTACAATAAATCTTCTAGGTTTGTCTTTGTATTCCATTTAGATGTATAAGTACTGTATATAAGGTCTGGTAACTTAGTTTTTGCTGACTTCAAAAATTAAATCAAATAATCCAATTTAAAAGAGAAAAATTAGAAATCAAACTTATAGTTACCTTCTTGACTTGGCTTTATGAATAAGAATAATAATTTATTCTTTGTGTTTATAAAATATAAGGTAAATATATGTGTGAATACACTTGACATTGTATTATTTTCTTTAAGTCTTACAGTAGTTGATGTGTATGTCATATACGACTTAGTAAAGTGTATGTAACAGTAAAGTACTTGGGCATTTATGTTTAAAAAATGCATAAACCAGATCTGTTGTCTTCATTTTGTTAATGTGTGGAGTAAGATATTTTCTTCTTTTAAAGTTCTTGGGAAAAAAATTTATTTTTAAGTATAGACATTGTGAAAAAATACTTAAAGCAGAATATAAAGCAGTATGGTACACAGGTCTTGTTCTGGTCAGTGATACTGGCTTTAAATCCTAAGAAGTATGCAGTGTGTCATTGGTTTTCACCTTTCTAATGTAGACTTTACATTTGTAAAATTTCTCTCTTTTCTTTAACACAAAGTTATTTGGAGTATTTTAATACTTGGTCCTGTCATTGGAAAAAGATAAAATCATCTGTCTTCTTTCTCCCTTAGAACCCATTTTATGAAGGGGGGTACATTCGTATTCTGGACAAATAAAAAGAATACATAAACCTTTTCTCCTTTTCTGGCCTTGTGGCAGACATCACTAATTGATCACAGAGTTAGTGTGTGAGAGAGATTGTAAATAGGGAAAGGCATTGAGACTAGTGAATTTATTCATTCAACAAATATTTAAGTGCGTGGTAGGAGCCAGGCATTATTTTCAAGTGCGCGACTCCTGAGTGAATAAAGCCTTTAAGTGCCCCTGTCCAGTGGCAGATGGCCGACCAACTCATGGAAGGAGACAGTGAACATAATAAAACAAACAAACAAATAATAATAAATACAGATGAGTATGTGATATGTTAGGGGGTGTTGTAGTGTATGTTACGGGAAAAGATAAAAAGTAGGACATGTAGGGGGTTGGCGTGTTCGGGTCGGAATGCCATTTTAAGCGGCGCTGGTAGGCCTGTTAGCGTGCTGACTTAGAACTGACTGGAAGGAAGGGAGGCCGCGGCTCTGGATGTTCCGCTTGCGGCCCTTCGCAGGGCTGGAGTGTGTGAGTGGTGGACTTCGACTGTTACTCTGAGGGAACTAGGGGGCCATGGAAGGTTTTGAGCAGAGTTGTCAGTCTTTTACAATTAAAAGATTCTGAGGTTCTGCATTTTTGTGTGTATGGTAATGTTACTATTTTGATTATTTTAATGAAACTTGCTTTTAAGCAGTGATCAATCATTTACTCTGTTATTTTATGACTCTCATTACCTTTATTTCTCCAATTGAAATATAGAATAGCCCTTCATTCTGATTAATGAGCTCAGGAGATTTTAGTGGTATAACAGCCTATTCGATTGGAACTGTATATGTCATTAGAAAATTTGTGCTTATCAATCAAAACTGTGAAATTGAATAAAAGATTTTATATTTTCATTCTGCTTATTTTAATTGTGATACTCCAAGGTAATATAAAAAAAATCAATCCTGCCTCACCCATTTTCTGTTCAGAAAATTTTTGGGAGAGTTTAGTTTATATGTTGCAAGTATATGAGAGCTCTATTTTAGATTACAGACTTCAGGTAAATAAGAGCTAATATGTGGATTTAGGTTAATGCTAAATTAAAGAACATATAAACAGTTCAATGTTTATCTCTGCAGTGATGTCTTAGTATAGTTTTCCCTTCTTTGAAACACTCAGAATGCTTTTGAAATGACTTTTTAATGTCTGTATTTCCCTAGGCTGTGAGCTCCAGGAGAGCATGGAGCATGTTTATCCTATTCGCTTGTATGTCCTAGCTCCGCTCAGCAGGCAATGAATGCATGTCTGTTGGATTTAACTGAAGTGTAGTGTAGTAAAACTTCCTGCCGGTGAGCAGCTTAGTAAACCTGTTGCTTTTCTTCTTCTCTTGAATCTTTTAGGAAAGAATCAGAGTGTACATGAACAGAGTCAAGGAAATCACTGACAAGAAAAAGGCTGCCAAGCTGGACAGAGGTGCAGCTTCCAGATTTGTAAAAAATGCCCTCTGGGAACCAAAACCTAAAAATGCATCCAAAGTTGTCAATAAAGGAAAAAGTAAAAAGTAGCCTTTTGGTTTTGATGTCTACATGTTCAAAAAGTACATCATTTTTATTGTTTTACACAAAATAGATGATGATTGTGTGTCAATGTGTAGTTTAAATGTATTCCTTATTGAATTCATATATAAAATTTACATTTAAATTTGTAATGCTAAATACATTTTCCCCCAGAAGGATTAAGTTATCTTTATTGATTTTTCTATAGAGCACTGTGAGATTTTTAACATTGTGGTATGTTTTATATTTATAGTTTACCATCTCTCTTGACTGGACTCTCATTTCCTTACATAGGTCAACTTTTCAAGTACCATTTTATAAGCAACTATGAAATTTAAGTTAGATGTTCTTTGTAAACATTTGGCTATTTTAAATGAGTGGCTTTATGAAGTATGCTTTCCAAAGGCTGAAGTTGAAATACATCTGTTTTCACTATACAAAAAAAGTGAAATGACTTAACTGTCCGTTTTTTTTTCTGTGTAGTTAATTTCGTCATGTTTTCATGATATTGGAAATTGCTTCTTTTGATATTTGAAGTGTGAATTTAAGACTTTAAAGTTGTATTTTGATTTTTGTCACTTTGTCTCTGTCTCACTGAAAGTAAAATATTTCTCATTAATTGTGGATGGGAAATGAGGTTGTATATTGATGGCTGAATTTTGGCATAATGGCTGTATCCTGTCAATAAAGGCCGTAAATGTTGTATAGCTGACCTGTTTATTCTTTTCTTTTGAGTAAACTTGCCCTTGAAAGTAGGAAGATAGGTTTTAGAAATCACTAGGACTAGAAAAATTCACGAGTTGTATTTCTGATGCACAGTGCCCACTGCTCTGTTGGTCTCACTTTTCCAGGTTGTTTGATTACATTTCTGAGGATTCCAAATCCTGTGTATGCAAGTGTTTGGAACAGCTTTCTGTGGTGCCTAATGCTACTTAAGCAGAGGAGAAATTCAAATGATACCATGTTGTGTTTATATTCTGATTTTTTTTTCTGAAATATTTGTTACAGATAATTCTAATATTAAAAGTATTTCTTAGGGGTTAGCCTATGAATTTTCATTATATTCCCTTAATGCTTCCAGTCTTTGAATCCACATCATGTGTAGGAATGCCAAGTACAGTAAAGCACTTTAATTTTTGAAAAAGAAGTTGTTAAAATTTTCTGTGTGATTAATTTTCCATAAGTAACCTTGAATAAATGGATTTCTTGATTTATGGTAGCAGATATTGGAAATGGTCTTAAAATGTAATGGATTTTGTAAAGCATGTTGAACTCTTTCTGTGACAGATGAAGAGGAAGTCTCTGATAGATGCGGAAAGTCTTCTGGCTCAGGCGTCAGACCGTTTTTGAAGTGGAAGAACGTTTGTCATTATTTCATTCCTTTTTTCTCCATTGAGATTTTTTGGCTTTTTAAAAAAGCAGCTTCTTTAGGAGAGATATAAATGTTAGTAGAATTAAGCAAAGTGTACCTGTGGCCTTATTTATTGCAAAGAAACTTTTAATGAGCATTTCTGCATGTTTCTAATTTCATAAAGAAATATTTACAATTATAGAAAATAATTAGCCAAATTATAGGTTTGTAAAAGTCCAACTCTATAGTCTGTTAAATTGGAAATTCTTAGGTGAATCATTCTTTCAGTGTTTACTAGTAGAAATAAAAAACAGTTTGAGTGTATTCCACTATGTGTAATTTTAAATACTTAGTGCATAATAAGGAGCCGAATAGTAGTGGTGCATTGGGTTGCTTATTTGTTGTTTATTCATTTCACATATACTTAATGACATTTCCATTGCCAAACACTTAGCCGGGTTCTAAATAAAACAATGCCAGCCTTTATTCTATTTTTATAGTGTTATGAAAAAAGTAGTCTTTTTGTTCAGTTCAGATTTTCAGAGTTACTGGAAAATTTATGACAAATTGTGCTCATTAACCTTAGTCAGAACCATAAAGGGTGAGGGGTTGATCTGTTTGACTCTGGTAGAGTTATTGTTAACACAGTTTGTTCCAAATGACAGTCTGCTCTAAGTTTAGATGTTAATTACACCTTTTATTAATCTCTTTGGGAATTAACAAGTTGGAGAGGTTATAGCTATAGATATTTTTAAGGCTAGAATTATAGACTATTAATCTAATACTAAATAATGAGATTTTGTCTTTTAATATTATTTTAAGTACCATTTTCTTCATGTTCATAGTTGTAGGATGAGAATTCATTTTAGTAAAGTAGACTATGTTAAGAGGAAAATTGATGCTTGAATTATGGTTTACATTCCTGGAATTAGGAGGTTATGGCAAGTTGATTGGTTTTTATAACACCCTGTAGATTAAAAAATTGTTCTGTTTAGCTCTTACGAGTGGATTGGCATTATTTGTAAATAAGGCTTTGAAAATTAGTTACAAATGTAGCCAGGAATGGCTTCAAAACCGGACAATGTGTTGAATACAGATACATGTTTCTTAAGTAGGTCATTGGAGTAGAAAGTGTGTCAGGAGTCACGCAGTTATGATACAGGGAAACTATAGTTTTATGGAAACAGTTGTCAGAAATTCTGGTTTTACAAAGTGACATTAGCTGAGAAAGGTTTGAACAGTGATTTTGACCCTCGTGTGATAGTTAAGTTTGATCTATAAAGGAAAGAAAGAGAAACACGGGCATCTCATTTTCTCCCTTCACAGCGTACTTATCAAACGTGCTCAGATCAAGTCAGTGGCTCTTTCACCCGGTGACCTTGGTGGCACCGATTTTATATAAACGCAATGTATTTACTAACAAAAACATTTCCTTTCCCCTCTATCCTGGTCTAAAAGCCTTCAGTTTTAGAAATGCAAACTGTATTTTGTTTATTTTATATATTAGTACTTTATAGTTGTCATCAACAGTTATTCTAGGGGGGAAAGTGGGCAGGGTTTTATAATGGAACTCTGTAGATTTGTTCTCCTTTATTAATTTGCTATATATTACTTGTGAGCAGTGTTTCAAGAAAGTGCTTTGAATATTTTTGGTTTGCAGCTTCGTTTTCTTATCAGAGTGAGCTGTCGCAGACCGACCACTCTGGAGCAGCCGCCCTCTGACTGGATGTGCCTTTTTAAAGTGTTCATTTTATTGCATAGTTTTTAATGTAGCCAGGAAGATCAGTAAAGCTATCCAGGAAAGGAGATAGTTATAGTGATATCTATCAGTAATTGAGGTTTAATTTTAATTCTGTGCCCCCACTTCCCCCAAAGGCCAAAACCATAAGCATCCTGGCTCTCTATTACACACCTGTTCAAAAGGGTTGAAAAAAGATGCCGGTTCCTGCCGCCCACTCCCCATCCTTGAAGTTTAGCAAATGTATCAGGGCAGAGTAACTGCATGTACAATGTCAATTTTGTAAAGTGATATATTTCAGACAGTATACAAAATTTGATGGTAGGAAAATAAGCTTTTATAAATGAAACATTTAAGAGACTCTTTTTATTACTTGCTTTCAGTTTAGTGTTGCCTGTGAGGCGCACCATTTCAGTTTGGCAGCTACGATAAATGGCTGAGGGAAATTGAAGATGATAATTCAACATTTTGAGATGCTTCTGTTGAAATGAATGTAGACCTACCTAGGGCTTGAATTTAAAGATGATAGTAATACGGTATTTTAAAGCCAAGTACCCAGGAAATTCATGGTGATAAGATCTGAATGAGATGATTAGGAGAAATAGAGAAGAGCACTTTCAGTTCCTTGTTATGCAGGTGTTATCTATGGAGAGGCTATGTTGGAAAGTGTTACAGTGAAAAGAACAGAGCCTTGTTATACACAATTTGCTATAGTATATGATTTATCTTGGGTTTTTTCCAGAGAGGTTTAGTTATTAAAATAACAAGAGAATTATAACAAGGAGTCACCTGTGATTTAGAGCTACGGCAGTAGATTGCCTGCCTGTACACTGTGTTGTAATGTATCTGGCTGATACTGTTTCATTTAGTGATCTTTGCTCTCTCTAATGATGCATTCCTTGACTTATTTAAACTGAAGTTATTTGCTACCCTATTTCTGATACTTTATTATTTTTCCCTTAAAAAACAAGTTGCTACTAAAAGTATATACATTGTATAGTAATTCCTGGGTTTTGACATTTGTGATCAGTAAAGCTATCCAGGAAAGGAAATAGTTATAGTATATCTATCAGTAATTAAGGTTTAATTTTAATTCTGTCCCCCTACTTCCCTCAAAAGCCCAAACCATAACCATCCTGGCTCTGATTCTGACTATTTGTGAGTGACCTTAGAGATTCATGGGGTATATATAGTATTTTGCAGTTTTGCCAAGGCCCATACAGGAAGACATTACTCAACTAATTAGTTAGCTGAGTACAACTCTGAGCACCCACAATTTTTTTCTCACTTCATTTAGTCACATTCATTCAGTCTCATTCATTTATTCACTCATTCATTCAACAAATATATATTTTTAAAGATTTTATTTTTATTTTTAGAGAGAGGGGAAGGGAGGGAGACAGAGAAGGAGAGAAACAGCAATGTATGGTTGCCTCTCACATGACCCTCACTGGGGACCTGGCCCGAAATGTGCCGACTGGGGATCGAACCGGCGACCCTTTGGTTCTCAGCCCACACTCAATCCACTGAGCTACACCAGCCAGGGCTCATTCAACAAATATTTATCGAGCTCCTCTTGCACTCCATGTTCTGTTGTAGGCATAGGAAATTCAGCAGTTAAACAGTACGTAGTGATTGGAAAATGTCAAACTATTGTGTGAAAAAGGGCCACTCCCAAAATGCAGGTGCTGAAGTGCTCTCAATACCTTGTAATGTTACCCTATTTAGAAATAGTCTTTGCAGATATACTTCGTGAAGGTGAGGTCATCAGGGTGGGCCCTAATCCAATATGACAGGTGTCCTTATAAAAAGAGGAAATTTGAACATAGAGAAGTACACAGGGAGAACATTATATGAAGATGAAGGTAGAGCCCTGGCTGTTGTAGCTCAGTGCACTGAGCGCGGGCTGGGAACCAGATGGTCCCGGTTTCATTCCCAGTCAGGGCACATGCCTGGGTTGTGGGCCAGGTCCCCCATGAGGGCCATGTGAGAGGCAACCATACATTGCTGTTTCTCTCCCTCTTCCTCCCTCCCTTCCCCTCTCTCTAAAAATAAATAAAATAAAAAAAAAAAAAGATGAAGGTAGAGATTGATGATGCTTCTTTAAGCCAAGGAAGGCCAAAGATTGCCAGCAAACCACCGGAAGCTAGGAGAGGGTGAAACAGATTCTCGCTCACAGCCCTCAAGAACCACCAACCCTGCCAGCACTGCGACGTCAGACCCCTGTCCCCCGGAACTGGGACTGTGAGACAACGTTTCCGTTGTGTTGGCCCCCCAGGTTGTGTCCTTTGATGGCCGACACAGTGGCCATTAGATACGAGGAGTTAAAAAGATTAGTAACTAGGGTGAGAAAGTATTTGTAAGAACCTTTATGACACAAGAGGAAAATAGAACTCCAAAGAAAACCAGGAGCCTGTGTAAACTTATCCAGGAATAGTTTTGAATTTGGGTAAAGATCTCAAGACTTAGACCTGGAAATGTCAAGGGTCTGTTATTTCTAAGCCAAAACATTCAAACCTTCCGAGCAGAGGGTTGGTGGTGATTGAGTGTGTCATCCTTTAAACGTTGTTACCTGCGTGTGAGGAAATGCCTTCCCGGACGGAAAGAGGACCCTGTCAAGTTTCTACGAAGCAGAGATTTTCCCCAAGCCTATTATTATGTGCCATGTGGTCTTGTCCTAATAAAATGCAGCAGCCAAGTTCAAATAATGGAAATAAATACATAAAACGTTTTGCATAAGTTGTATGTAATTCATGCTCTTGGATGAGTACACACCACTTAAAGCCTCGTATTGAATTCATCTGGTTGGAGAAATTTCTTAGTTTTTTTTATAAGAAGTCTTTATAGTGTGCTATTCCGTTTTCTTTTAAAGTTATATATCAGAGAACTCAGAAGTGGTTTTTTTTTTTTAAACTCTTAATGATTTAGGCCCAGTTTAATTTTCTCTTTACTGTTCTAAATGTTGCCTATTGGTTTTCAGCTGTCAGAATCAACCAATGGCTTAAACATTGAATGGAAGAGTGTAAACAGAATCAACCTTGACAATGTAGAAGGAAAGGCATAGTAGACAGCAGTGGGTTAGAAATAAGCAGGGAGCAGGGGGCATCCTCAGACGGTGAGAAACCCAGGTGCCGCACAACACTGATGGATGAATATGGTTATAGCTTTAAGTTGCAAAGGTAATAGCTATGTTATTCTTTTTAATTCTTCCACCAAACCTGGAAGGGGGATTAGTATACATTAAATCCTCGTATTTAGTCACAGATGCAGTCCAATGAAATAACAGTGTCGGGATGCATTAGGAAGGTAACCATCAGAATTAAAGACAGAAGTGATGTAAAAGCGACTGCCTCTCAGGTGAGCAGAGGCGAAGAGGGAGCACAGGTTTTTGATTTTGTTTGTCAGGTACATGATGTTTTTGGTGAGAAAACAGTTGAGCTGACCAGCAGCAAAATTCGTTCAAAGGAGCAGCATGACAATCACAACCCAGCGAGTGCTAGTGACTTAGTTTCTGAAATGCTAGGAACTGAAGTACTGCAGAGACGGGGAGATAACAAGAATGGGAACTGTGGCAGCAAATATTTCATTGTCTAAAATATAAATATATAGGACATTTATGTATAAATATAAGTATTTATATACATATAAATATCTAGGCAATCAGTCATCTTCCGACATTTGGGCCTGGTTTACTCATTTTAATTTTAGCTAAGTTACATTCCAGAGATAGTCAGAAAATAAGAACTCTTATTTGGAAGTGGCTCTTTCAAAACCTGCTTTCCACGCTCTTTTAAAACTGCCTAATGCTACTTAAGGTTAGACACTGCAGTAGGGGTATATGTGACAGTGTGATCTTTGCTTGCATGTCTTAATTCTGAACTGCAGGAGGGATTTTCTTGTACCTAACTTTCAGAAAGAGGCCAGTTCATAGGAAACATGCTTTTATCTTTTCAAGGTCAGTTTTTCACTGCTATCTAACTAGATTATAATGGAAATTGATTGTTGAGTATCAGAAGTTACCTCAAAAATGTAGCACAACGTAAAATCCTTTTAGGTTTGTCCTAAGAACAATGAACATTAGGGTTTTAAGAGTTGAAATTGCTAGATTTTATCTATCAGTTTTTAAATTTGTAAAAGACAACCTATAGTGTTTGTTTAATTATGGACACTAAAATTTTTATGTTAGTGCAAGTTGTTATTTGAAGTTACCCATCTACGTTATGTTGCCTAAATGCAGAACATTGGAAATACCTGTAACTAAATTTCACTCTCTCACTTAGCTAGACATTGAAAGTAACAAAATAGTTTAAATGTATACTATTGAAGAGTGATGTTAAAGCAGCTTTGAAAATCGTGTTACTGTGTGCTGTAATCCCTTTAAGGGAGGCAGCCTACTAGTACTTTCTTATACGCTGCCTTGCTTAGCTTGATTCTACCTGCTGCCTTGAAACCGACAGAAACATTTGCGTGAGATGTGTTTACAGCCTGCACTCCCTTTCCCCCTTAGGTGAAATTTTCCGCAAATGAATACACTTAATTTTCTTGGAGCAGTTTTAGATTCACAGTACAAAGTGCAGAGTTCCCACCCAGCACCTTGGCACCCCCACAGGCGTGGCCTCTGCCACTAGCAACAGTGGTCTACAGAGGGGCGCATTTGTCACAGCTGATGAACCCGCACTGACACCTCGTTATCACCCAGACTCCTAGTTTACATCAGGTTTTATTCTCTTCGCTTCTCTCTTAAATTGAGGTATAATTGACACAGGGTTCAGGCTTGCTGTCACACATTCTATAGGTTGGGACAAATGTCCCCATCATTATAGCATCGTGCAGAGCAGTTTCCCTGCTGCCCAAGTCCTCCTTGTTATGCCTGTTCATCCCTCCTCCCTTCACCCCCTGGCAACCACTGTCTCCATAGTTTTGCCTTTTCCAGAATCTCGTATGGTTGAAATTATACAGTATATAGTGTTTCAAATTGGCTTTTTTTTTCACTTAGCAATATGTATTTAAGGTTCATGGCCTCTCACAGTTTAAAAACATTTCTTTTTTTTTTAAAGATTTTATTTTTTTTTATTTATCTTTAGAGAGAGGGGAAGGGAGGGAGAGAGGAAGAGAAACAGCAATGTATGGTTGCCTCTCACATGGCCCTCATGGGGACCTGGCCCCGCAACCCAGACATGTGCCCTGACTGGGAATCGAACTGGGACCCTCTGGTTCCCAGCCCACGCTCAGTCCACTGAGCTACACCAGCCAGGGCAAAACTTATTTCTTTTTATTGTTGAATAATACTCCATTGTCTGGATTTACTACCGTTTGTGTATCCACGCATCTACAGAAGGGTATTGTGGTTGCACCCGGGTCTGGGCAGGCACGAACATGGGTGGTACAAACGTCTGTGTGCAGGGTTTTGTGTGGCTGTAAGTTTTCAACTCATTTAGATAAACACCGAGGAGTGTGATTGCGGAATCATATGTACGATCCAAGGGTATACTGAGTTTTGTAAGAAACCACCGAACTGTTTCCAAAGGGACTGCACCACTTTGCATCTTCACCAGCAATGAACGAGCATTCCTGCTGGTCCACATCCTCGCCAGCTGTAAGTGGTGGTATAATTGATTTTTAGAGCTTTTATTGGTAGAGTCTACCATATTTTTTTCCTTTGGTAAAAATTCAAAGCAAAAAAAATATTTAAGTGATCAAAGGACATGTAGAAAATCTTTAATTTCTTACTGATAAAATTGGAGTAGAACTAGGAACTGCATTCTGAGAAGCTAGAAACTAGAACATTTTATTCAGAATAAGAGATGGGCTTTCATTTAAAATGCATCTTCAAATTTCTTAAATTTCCTGACACACTGGAAGAAGTTTCCAATATGTTCAAATTTCTACAAGACAAAGTATTGGAATCCTCTTTCACAAATATATGTTTTTGTCAGAGCTAAGTAAGAAATGTTAATAGGTGAGTTGGCAAGCACAACTGAATTTATTAGGACTTTGTTTTAAATCTTTCCTTACCCAATATTTTAAATGTTTTTGTCTTTTTATCAAGATAAAGTGAATAAAGTGGAATAAGTTCTATCTTAATATTTCCACAGGACTGTCATTTTCATGGCGGGAGCCCGGACTTAATGTTACTCTTTCTTTTTAGTACTAGCATCTTAAAGCTTAGACTGACTAATTTAAAAAGCTGTTTACCACGGAATGAACAGAGTCTCAGCCATCCCGCCCTCTCTGAACGGCAACGGTGTTTTCCGTGTGCGTGGGTGTGTGCGTGAACGCCAGACACGGACTGTGCGCGCGCGCCCGTGCACGCACCGGAGCAGGCCCTGCGCCCCCACGCGTGGTCCCCAGCGGCCGCCCGAGGCGGGCGTTTACCGGGCCCACTTCGCCAGGCGGCTGGGCTCGGGGAGGCCGGGCCTCGTCGGAGCAGACGCGGACGCCGAGGCGCTGCGCACGAGGCCTGGCGTCAGGGCCCGGGGCTGGTCGCCCACTGGCCAGACTTGCAGCGAGTTTGCAGACACTGAGCTGGTTCCAGTTTTGGTTTGTGTGGTGTCCGTGTTAACTTGGCGCGCCGACTTTGCGCGTGGTTCGGAGCCACGCCTCGTCTCTGGGGGCGCTCGGTGCCAGCGCCGCAGCGGGAAGGGCATCCTGGCCGCGCCTGGCACGCCGCCCTCCAGGCCGGACCAACCTGGAACTGCTGAGGGCCGTGCTGTTGACGCGCCCGGGTATGTTCCTCAAAAACAATTCTTTCTTTGAATTAATTGATTACTCTTCCTCCGGCATGTAAAGCGTGCTCTTTATAGGAAATAAATAGAAATTCTCCTCACTAGGAGCTAACTCACAAATACTAAAATATTTCAGCCTATGATCCATTAGTACTCAGCTGTACATGCAATTTTTGTATTGTGTTTCTCTTGGCGATAATAAGGGTATTAATGAAACAGTTTAAACATATAGCTGGTTGAAATAAACAAGTGTTTATTGAGAGCCTACTATGTGCTGATGCCCAGCTAGCTTCTGAGACTATGAAGAGTGAAGAGTGATGCTCCCATTCTTGCTTGAATTTACAAACGGGGGTGGGGGGAACGTTTACTCATTGTTTATGCAAAATAAAGTAAACCTTTATAATGTAGCTACTCGCTTTCACATTTATCACTTTTAGTAGTTTGAATTTTCATTTTGTGACTTTTCTTAAAGATGTGCTCCTATCTCTTCCATGTTAGATTAGTCATTATAGAATTTACTGATTTGAACCACTGGGTGGCAGCAAAAGAACATAGAAGTTTTTCTATTTTTCCTTTTGTGTAAACGAAGATAAAGTGAAAGCTATTCTGGATTCTACCATGGGTGATGGGGAGAAAAAAAATAGTGATTAAAATTTGATATTTAACTAAAGCAAATGAAAACCCCCAACACAACTCATCACTAAGTGTATGTTACCCTAAGTGTAAAAAATTAAATTTATGCTTTATTACCAAAACCATATTGTAAAATTCTCTTTCAGTTTCTTTTAGTCACATAAACATCTTTCAAGATTCCTATGCAATTATTTTTCTATTTCTAAAGGTTGAAAAAAAGACCGAAGCCAGATACTAAGAAAAATTGTAGTAAGAAACTTGTAAACAGATTTTAAATGTCAGAGAACAATGGATAGAGGTCATCTTCTTGATAACCTGTTTTAAAGATTTTAAGTAATGTTAGTCTCTGAAGGTTTCATCCCATTCCGATAAAGTTACAGTGGCTTAGTTCCTAGCAGAGCACCTTACATTATATATAGCTCCGACTAGAAGTGTGAAATAATCATGAGGTAGTGACAAAGTAACAAACATTTGTTATTTTATTATTTTGTACAGCGATTTGAAATCTGTGTTAGAGAAAATACAGCTTCCCCTTTCTCCCAAATATTTTTCAACATAATACTTAAAAACATTTTCTTTTGATTTTTAGACAAAAATATATTTAGCCTATCTGGAAACTTCTAAATGAGTTACAGAAAATAGTAAGTGCAGAACAGAAAGGCTGTTTTTGCCCAGAGCACTGAGCATCCATCGAGCAAAGCCAGGCTCTTGCTCGGGGCTTATTCTGATGAAAGAACTTCGTTCGTGTCTCTTCCTCTGTTGAGCTCGGGACCTACCTGTTGTGCTGGGAGCCTCCGCCCTTCTTGATTTTATTTCTTGTCGGCAGCTTTATCATTGCCTTTACATGTACGCGTGATGTGGATCAGTGACCCTTACGTTACTTGGCTCCTAGTGGAAATGAAGTTTTGGAAATGAGGGAAGTTTTTCCCCCCATAATGAGGTGTATGGCCACCTCCTTTATCAGTACTCAAACAAAATGCTCCGGCAGTATTGATAGGTCCCGAGAGCTGAAATACAGCTGATAACCTTCCTGGGCTTGGACTCGGCCATCGGTGTCTACTGTAAACAAAGAACAGAGAGAAAGGATTTCCCCATTCCCTCCCTTTGGAGCAATTTGGTTTTTTGGGGGGAGGGGAAGTGTTTGTGTTATTCCGAGACAAGATAGATTTGTGTGAGATGTGTTTAGTTTCTCGTTTAGAAATTATGTAGAGTAATCATACTGAGAGGGTCTGATTTGCTATTTCTAGTAGTACATACAGAGTTTTGGGAGGCCAGAGGTTTGTATTTTCTTGGAAAATTTCTAAAAAAGTTCTACACACTTCCTCAATAATGATAAAATTCATCGCTGTGAAGCACAGGTTTGCTAAGGTTTTGAAGTAAATGGAAGTTGTAGTCTGATATAGGTATTTGTTTAAATTAATACTTTTAAAGGCCATTATTTTGGTCACCTATTAATTTCCTCTTATGCCTATTATTTGGCCAAATGATTTTCATTTATTTGTATTGGCTCTTAAGGGAATTATAAATATAATGAAACAAAGTATGTTATTAAAATAAGTGATGGTAAAACTAAAGGCTAAAGCAAAATATAACCTGTAGCTATCTTTACAGACCATAGAGAACTATCTTTCAAGTTTGAGGATTTATTTTGTTACGAATATCTTTATAGTTATTCTAAATTTCATGGACTTGATCATCCAGCCTTACACTGCTCATTCTTAAATTGAGGTAAACATCTCAATAGAATATTTTTTAGTAAGAATTGTACAACATCAGAAAGAACATTGCAACCCAGCTCTGGCTTCTTTATTCCGTCAGTGACCCATGACTTGGAATAAATGACGGGAATTCTGTACACACTTCCCCTTCTGTAAACCGGGCACAGCATTCCGCTTCTCCCATCAGCTACACAAATTCCAATGAAAGGAGTCAGATTTTTGAAAGAAAATGCTATTTAAAATGTTATCTTGTTAGTGCAAAAATCAAGATGATGTTTTGTGTCAAAAACAACAAATCTGACGAAAAATTTCTCTTCTAGATTGTTTTGTATTTTCTTTGTCCCACATAAGGTTTCCCAGTTAACAGTTGAAGAGATTATGTAGGGCAGTCAGAGTTCTCAGACCTTGTACTTGGAAGAATCTTTGTCTGAGAACCTAACCTGGTATCTGCGTATCCTGGGAGCTAAGGTTTTGTTAGAGCACCTGGGCCAGCTCCTGAAGGAGCCAGGCAGTGAAGAATTTCAAACAAAGAAAAGGACATTATATGAGGAGGTGTCAAACCTTCTCTAATTCATTTGGAGAAAGAAGGTCACACCGCAAGGATTCCTCAGTACTTGTTACAAATGGAAATTTTTCCTCTCAAGTCCAGAGCAGTGTCTACTAGAGCAGGGGCTCTCAGCTCTGGATCCCTCTTGGAGCTTAAAGAAAAATTCTCTATGCCCAGGCCCTACCCAGACTGACAAATCAGAACTTCTAGACGTGGCACCCAGGATTCAGTGTTGCTGGAGGCTCTTCCGGCTGTGTAAGGTGATCCCAGGTGGAGAAGCGCTGATCCCGAGACCGCAGTAGACAATAGCAGCTTTGCAAAAGGCTTGAACAGAAGTCTGACAACTATGGAATTAAAGAAGCCACATCCATCCAGGCTGGTTGAAGGGGCGCAGATGTGGAACAGGCTGGTCCCTCACCCACGTGTGGTGAAATATTTTAACTCATTTTTAAATTATTTAACCCATTTTTTAAAAACTATAATCTCAATGAAAAAACTTTCTAGGTGTACCTCTATAGTTATATCAACTATGATGAACTCTGGCTATGAAGTAGTGTTAAGATTTTGAAGAAAATGGAAGTTATAGTCTGGTATAACCATTTGTCTAACTCAATATTTTTAAAAGACATTATTTTGGTCCAATGAGTATTTTGTTACTTTAGGTAATTATAAATTGATAAAGCACTTGGAAATTGGAAGAATTACAAAATGTTTTGTTTTCCCAGTTTCTGTTATTTAAGATTGAAAAGAAAGAAGAAAGGAGGGAATTATATTTATCTTCTGCTTTTATTTTTTATTTATTTTTTTAAAAGATTTTATTTATTTATTTTTAGAGAGAGGGGAAGGAGAAAGAGAGGGAGAAAAGCAGCAATGTATGGTTGCCTCTCACCTGGCCCTCACTGGGGACCTGGCTTGCAACCCAGGCATGTGCCCTGACTGGGAATCAACCGGGACCGTTTGGTTCCCAGATTGCGCTCAGTCCACTGAGCTACACCAGCCAGGCTATCTCCTGCTTTTAATAATGGTAGACAAACTAACTTGGACTGTCCCTACTGCTGAGTCCAATTTGAAAAGGTGAACCCAAATCAGCAAACAGCTGAAACTGCTTAAAGGTCCTAGAACGTGACGAAAATACTACAGAATTCCAAGACTGGGGTTTATAGATGGAGTGAGGCTCAGAGAGGTGATCCTGGAACTGAGGTAGCTTTTCCCCTTTTCTTGGGAGGTCAAACGATCATGCAGTAGGTTTGATGCCCCATGAAGCTAACGCTGCAGGGACTGTTGTCCAGGGCCCACCAAGGTTGAGAAGAGTTCTAGTACCTCTCTTCTTCGCTTTGAGTGGGGACTCCCAAGGGTAGCACTCCAGGAGCACAGAAGTGTGGATGGGAAGCTGATCGAGAGTGCTGGTGTTTCCAGGTTCCAGTGAAGAAAACACAAATCCTCTCTGGAGAAACAATATCATTAAGCAAGGCCTCAAATTACTTCTACAAGGAATTTTACAAATACAATATTTAGGGCATAATAAAAAATATCCAGACAGGAGGCATGAATGAAAGCCAACAGAAACAATGCGTTGGAAATAGACTCACAGGGTTCCAGATGTTAGAATTATTAAATGTGGAATTCAAAACAAATATACTTACTTTGGTAAAGGTGGTAAAGGACAAGATGGAGAAACTGAGCCAGTGTGGAAACTAGAGAAAAAGACCCAAAAGAAATTCTGAAACAGGACATTTAATGATGGAATTGGAAGATCTCAGTAGTTGGGTTTAGTGGCAGAGTGACGCAGGTGTTGTGAGAGTCAGTCAGCTGCCTTGTGGGTTAAAGAAACCAAGCAGAATGCAGCACGGAGAAACAGAAGGGATGGAGAATAAGAATGGAGGGGAAGAGACAGGAGGTGAAGTGAACAGCTCTAACCTAGGAGCCTTTGCAGTTCCATCAGGAGAGGAGAGAGAATGAAATTCATCAAGCCACAGAGAATGCCTACAAATCTGAAACAAAATAAATATTAACAAAACTGTATTTAGGCACATCATGATAATATTACCGAAACCAAGGTGAAAAAACAAAGAAAGCCAGATTTAAAAAAAAAGATAGATTGCCTCCCAAGAAGTAACAACTAAACCAACAACGGACAGAAATGATATAAACTAGAAGGCAAAGGAACTGTATTTTAAAGTGCCGAGAAAAGATCGTTACCAGCCTAGAATCCTGAGCCTGTTGAAAATATCCTCCAAGAATGAAGATAAAGACATTCTGGGAAACACTAAATTTTAGAAAATTTGTCATTAGCAGACTCTCACAGAAGGAAATTCTAAAGGCTTTTCCTTAGACAGAAGGAAAATGAGTCCAGATGTAAGTTTGGAGATGAAGGGAGAACCAAGACCCTGCTCCCCACCTCAGAGAAACTGTGAGTAAATGTAGGCGAATAGTCATTGTATAAAATGTAATCATAATCATAATGTCTGGTGAGGTTTTAAGTGAATGAATAAATGAATGAGTGAATGAACAAAATATATAAAATACATGACAAAATGTGAGTTAAGGGCAGAGACACAGAGTTAAAGTGTTCTAAGGTCTTCTGTCCATCAGAGAATAATTTTGATAACGTGTTGCTCTCCAAAGTCAGTGCTACAAGAGCACGTAACTTCTCATGGGAAAGAAGTGAAATAATAAAAAGTGTTTTTCGATCAAATCAGAAAGGGAGGAAAGAGGAGGAAAGAGCCTTGGACAGGCAGGACAGGTAAGAACACTGAGTAAGGCAGGAGACGATCGGAAAGAACCGGTCACAATGTCCCGTATAAATGGACTAAAATTGTCAATGATACAAAATTTCACGAGATTCATCTAAAACATCAGGGCACGGAAAAGTTGAAAGTAGAAGGATGATGGCAGTGTTTGATGTAAAGGCAAATGCGACAATTCTACTTTTGTGTGTAATAACATAACCTCAAATGTGTAAAGAAGAACTGACAGAAACTGAAAGTAATAGAGAAATGGACACTCTTTGTTCATCTCTCTCAGGAATTGATAGAACAGGCAGAAAAACAATTGTAAAGACGTGGTAATTTTGAGTAACATAATTAACGAACTTGAGCTAATTGACATACAGAATTCTGCCCTGAATGCCCGTGGAGTTCTTTTCAACCACATGGAAAGTATTTTTTAAAATATAATGTGGGCCATAAAAGCAAATTTCAGATACTTGAAATTAAACAGAGTATATTCTCTGATCACAACACAAACTTCAGACTGGATGATTAACTATAGAGATTACCAGAAAATTCCTGTATATTTGAAAATTAATACACTTTTATAATCCATGAGACAAAGAAGAAATCATGATAATCATCAGAAAATATTTTCAACTGAATGAAGATATGATATTAAAACTTATTTGATGCATCTAATATAATACTTAGAAGGAAACGTACACCTTACATGCTTATATTAAAAAAATCTAAGCCAATAATCTAAGCTTCAATCTCAAGAAGTAAGAAAAAAAGTAGTAAATTATACATAGAGAAAGAAGGAAAAAAGAGATATAATAGAAAATAGAAAACTGTGAAATAGGAAACCAATACAATAGAGCAAATCGATGAAGCCAAAACTTAATAAAATTAATAAAATATTTAGCAGTATAGATTGATAAAAATAGTTATGGTATAGATAACCAATGCCAGGAATGGAAAAGGGGACATTATCATAGATTCTCTCAATATATACAGAATAAGCATTTGATGAAATTCAGCATCCATTCATGATAAAATTCCTGGGTTAATTAGGAAGAGATGGGAACTTCCTTGGTCTGACAAAGAGTAACTACAAAAAGACTGCAGGAAACATCATATTTCACCTTTGAGTTTGGGAACAATGTAAGAGAAAGGTAAAAGGTATAAAGACTGGCATATAAAAAATAAAACTGACTTTATCTGAAGATACTAGGATTATGCACGTAGAAGTTTAAAAGAGCCTGCAAATAAATTGTTATAATTCATAAGTCAGTTAAAATACTAATTATCTAGGAATAAATGCAAAACAACTTGGTGAATGGTTGTTAATCATGTGAATGTTTGTGTGCCCCCCAAATTCATATATTGACGTCCCAACCTCCCGAGTGGCCATATTTGGAGGCGGGGCCTCTAAGGGAGCGATTCAGGTTAAATGAGGCCACAGGGTGGGGCCCGATCTGATTGATCCTTGTAAGAAGAGACACCAGAGAAGTTTCTCTTCTCTGGATCTTTTTTTCCCTCCCCTCCCCTCTCCTTCTCTCCCCTCCCTTCCCCTCTCCTCTTTCTCTGCGCATCCTCAGAGGAAAGGCCATATGAGGACAAAGTGGCACTTGGTAAGCCAGGAAGAGCCCCTCACTAGGAACTGAGTAGGTTGACATCCTCACCTTGGCCTTCTGGCCTCCAGAACTGTGACAGACTAAATTTTTGTCATTAAGCCACCCACCCTGTGGTACTTTGTTATGGCAGCCTGTGCTAACTAATACAGCTTCTCTTTGGAAGACCTGTAAAAAATTATTGAGCCCTGGCTAATGTGGCTCAGTGGATTGAGTGTGGCCTGTGGACCAAAGGGTCGCTGGTTCGATTCCCAGTCAGGGCACATGCCTGGGTTGTAGGGCAGGTCTCCTGTAAGGGGCACTCGAGAGGCAACCACACATTGATGTTTCTCTCCCTCTCTTTTTCCCTCCTTTCCCCTCTCTAAAAATAAATAAATAAAATCTTTAAACAAATTATCGAGAGCCTTTAGGGCAGACCCCAGTAAATGGAGTAGTACAGCAGTTCATGGATTGGAGGACAAAAATTTTCTTCAAAGTGATCTACAGAAGTACTTCTTCAGCTTTACTTTGTACACAATTACCAAGGGGCCTCGTTTAATGCAGTTCCTGATTTAGGAGGTTCGGCGTATGGCCTGAGATGCCACATTTCTAACATGCAGGCAGGCGATGCTCATGCTGCTGCTGGTCCTTGAACCACATTCAGTGCAACCCCACCTGTGCCTGAGCAGCCTCCCTCCTCCCTTCCCACATATCGCGGAATGTCAGCTAGTGACGCCACAGTTCTCAGCATGTGGCCTGTCTCCATCCCCCTCCTCCCTACCAGGGGATTATTTCGAAGTAAAATTACATGTTGCATCATTTCATCTGTAAATACTTTAGTAGGAATCTTTTTCAAGCATAAGTACAATACAATTATAACAGCCCTCCAAAATTGACACTGCTCAAAGCCATCAAATATATAGAGAGTTTTCAAACTTCCCTTCTTGTTTTCTTACAATATGTTTATCAAGAAAACTGATGTACAGTTTCTTTTTGCATCCATGACGTGGTTTAGTATGTTCCTTCACCTCCTTCATTACCTGTAAAATGGTAATAGATTGGATGAGGTTTGATGAGATTCAGGTTTGACTTTTTTTTGCAAGATCATTGTAGGTGGGAGTTTTCTCCTTCAGCTATTGCTACCCTGAGGTATAGTTTGTACAGGAAAGGCAGAATAAGTACTTGACTCTTTCCCTTTTTTTTTTGCCAGCCTTCAGAGTAATGAGTTGATTCTTTAGCATTCTCAAAAGGTAACTAAATTTTTAAGTATTATTTTTAAATATTTTAAAATTAATTTTTCTTAACTTGATTAATAATTTAAAAATACTTTGAAGAGTATCAGTGTTAACTCTGTGTTTCAATTTTTGTAGATAATATTCTTTTTGATGTCCTAGTTCCACCTTTGGCTAGTGGGAACCTTTTCGGGTTGCCTGCGGCATACTTTTGACACACTGCCACTGAGCCCGCAGCTTCAGTCCAGTTTACTGCTTGGCATTTATATTCTTTTTGGTCCACAGAGATTTTTATCTGTTTTTTGAGCTCAAGATTTTATTTTTTGTTTTTCTGTCTTTATGCCTATCATTGCTTTCTTTTTTGGAAAGGGTGTTGAATCAAGCATCGCCTCACTGCACCACCTGGAATGAAAGGGCTGAAAGAATTTTTGAAGTGAACATCCATTTGTAAGATGCTCTAAACAATAAACGGACATTTCAGTGCATGATGGCGTAAGACAAGAGTTTCATGGTCAGAGACACACGTACGGAGACGAAGTGCCCAGACAGGGTCAGGCTGAAGACCTGTGGTCTTGACCACAGTGGTGGGGGGAAGACGGGGATATCCGGACGCTCTGTCTGCTGTGCGTGTTTCTCCCCGGGTCAGCTACAGCAAAACGTCTGTCGTTCTCATTCTAGAATGTGAGTTAGCTCCTCTCAACAGTTACTTTGCTTTCTTTAAGTTTTGGTTTAAAGGAGTCTTCCAGGTAATGTCCATGGATTCTTGGATGGGGTGACCTTTGTATCTGGGATTGGGAATAAGCAAAAGCAGGTAGAGTGCTTCCATGAACTGTCCCGTGAGACTTGATGTTGTTGAAGTCTGCTTTACTGTATAACGACATACCCAATATTTTAGGTTCTCAAGTTGATGTAGAAATAATCTACTTCCGTTCAATTTTTTTTAGTAGAACACATTTTATTATTTAGCTTCCATTAATTACTGAGTAGTTAGTATTTCAAAAGGATGTGTATTTCTAGTTAAAATGATACATATTTTATGCTGAATAAAAGTGTTTGAAATATATTAATTGAAAAGATGTATGGGTGTGTGTTTAAAGTATTGCTTTTTTATAAAGATTTTATTTATTCATTTTTTAGAGAGAGGAGAAGGGAGGGAAAAAGAGAAGGAGAAAAACATCGAAGTGTGAGAGATACATTAATTGGTTGCCTCTTGCATGCACCCAACTGCGGACCTGGCCTGCAACCTAGGCATGTGCCCTGACTGGGAATTGAACCAGTGACCTTTCAGTTGGCAGTCCTGTGCTCAATCCACTGAACCACATCAGCCAGGGCTAAACTATTGTTTTGAATTTTAGGACTTTCATCCTTATCTGACATCACAAAAATCTCCACCTTTTCTTCTTCCTAGATATTCATGATTAATCTACTAAATTGAAGCTAAGTAGCAAATAAACACATACATACATCAATGAATATTATTTTCTGAGGTACTTTTGAAATCTGAAAAATTTCTTTAAATTTATTTTTAAGTTTAGAATAACTGAAAACTTTTTTTAGTAAGAAAGATGCTAAAATTAATCCTAGACTGATACTGAATTTTTCTGAATAGTGTTGCAATTTAAATCAATTCAATCAATTCAATTTGTGTTAGTTAATGAAATTGAAACAAGTTGTTAGTTTTTAAAAAATATCACTGAGAACTCATGCCTCTGTTTCTATTTCTAAAAGGACTAAATATATCTGACTTTATTAAAAATAAAGCAAAAAAAAAAAAAAGCAATGCAAAACAATCCAAACCAGCCAAGTCAGCATTTCTCAATATGCAATCTGGCCGCTTTGGGCCCTTAGATTTTGGGCGTCATGCTGGGCCCACTGAACCAGAATCTCTGACAAAATTACAGTGGGGCCAAGAACCTGCTTTAGAACAGACTTCTCAGGGAATTCTTGTACATGGCAAAGTTTGAGACCCACTAACCAAGATGGAGGACAGAACATTGATACTACCTGGTATCAGAGATAAATAATTGATTACAACAGTACGGCCATGGGTTTTGGTTGACATTTCCTGGAAGCTAAGAAAAAAGGAAATACCCCAAAGCCACAAAGAAATGATTTTGGCTTATGTGATTTTTCTCTTCTGCCCACAGAATTATATAGGTTCATCAACAGATTTGTTTTCTGGGACCTAAACTCAAAGTCTTTGCACAGGAAAAATGGGGGGACATTGTGGGCAATACCGTAAACTTTGATTTTGTACGAGTAACGCTGTGGTCCTTTAAATGTATCACCCACCGCCCATCTAGAAAGACTGAGGGTCCTAAGTTGAGCTTTAAGTTAGGGACAGCAGTTCTGCAGATGAAGGTGACACTGCTCGGTTACTTGGCCTTCAGGCAATTGAACTCATGGAGGGACGGAACTTGGGCAGTTTGGAAGAGCAAAGAGTTGGCAAGATCATTAGAGTATTTTAAAATATCAATCAGATATTTTGAGAGCAATTGGCAGAATTTAAGCATGGTACGTTTATTACTAAATTCCCTACTAAGTATGTGCTTTTGGTGAAAACGAGAGCCTTTTGCCTTCCAAGCAGATGTGTATGGGTAGGATCAGTATTGGATTGTGAAAGAGGACCCAAAGACCAGAATGCAGGCCCGGGAGGCAGGGAGCCTAGAAGTAGCTGCTGTAGAGCCAACATTCAGGTCTCTGAAGAGTTTAGAATCTTGTATAAGTACGCTGGAATCAAACAGCATTTAGTGAAGGAGAAATGACTTCCTCTGGAAAAGTTTTCAAGGCATAGGCCAGCTACTCTACAATTACCATAACATTCTCGGAAGGAGCCTCAGCGTGATTCCTGAACTGTATCTTCATAAGTTAATACCAAAGAGCCAAATAAGTTGGTCTGGCCAGTGGACTGTTGTATGACCGCCCACCAAAAAACACGCCTAGGTGTAGCTGACGCCTAGCAGCCCTGCTTGCCAGTAACTAGCCACCAAGTCCGGTTGCTGCTTATGACCTCCCACAGCCAGAGTAACATCAGTGGAGCAGCGCTGCCTGTAGGATATTTTGGCCGCAGGTCATAGAATCTAAGTAGATGAACCTCAACCACATCCCATTAACAAGTGGGATTTGTATAAAGGTTCAGAGAAGTAAAAAACACAAGGTAGAGAAGATCCTCTGTGGTGTTTGACTGGTTCCTCTTTGAGATCCTCGAAATTGCTTAGAGGCAGTGAATGCATATCTGTCCTGAGAAGTTTCTTTTGTGTGTATTATGTGAGCAGGGTTCAGACTACTGGGTGTTAAAACACAATGTGAAAAGAAGATAACAAATAAAGTATTTAATAATTGAGAAGCTCTAGATTTCCTTGTTATATTTTATGTAAATCCACCAACCTCAGACTTTGGAAAGTGAGGTCTCACTGGATGGACTGGGGGGCTCTGATGCCCCAGTGCTGACTGAAGTTAGTGCTTTTTTCCTGTAACATTGCTGTGTCTGCTTGAGTTACTTTGCTGAAAGGGTTTTTTTTTTTCCTTGAAATTAAAATTTGGGTTAATACTTTCTGTAAGTCTTTAAATTTTTAACTTTGGTAGACAGGTGACCAGAAGCCAGGCATCCAGGTTAGGAAACCCGGAGCTCCACCTTGGTGTCCTCGTCGAGTTGTACCCAGGAGCCTGCCACTGTCCCCAGGCGTGTGACTGAGAAGACACTGCCATTCAGAACTTTGTGGCACCTGAGATGAGGGGCCTACCTGGACTGTGCCACCAACACTGGGAGGTGGGTGACCTCCATCTCCTCATGTGGGGTAACGTCTGATTCTGAATAGCTTGCTCTTAGTTTTGAATTAGATAGCTTAACTGATATCAAGAGCTATATTTTATCCCATCCTTTAATTTTGTGTTTTTTTAGTTATAAATATTTTGTTTTTGCAACGAATGTAGTAAGTGCTCGTTGTAAACATTCAAACAGGAGAGAAATACAATGTGGGAAATGAATGTGCCCGACAACACCCCTGTGCAGGTGCCGTGGGGCCCCATTCAGAGCCACTCACACTTACCAGTTCCGCTGGAACAGCCTGGCTCTTCCACCTGCCAGCACCTGATGCTCTTTGCCTGAGGACTTTGCCTGAGGGCCCACTCCACCTGTGTGTGGGCTGGCTGGAAGTCCTGGGCATTACTATCCCTTGGGATGTATGGGTAAATATCTCAGCCTCCTTGCCTCTTGATTGGGATAACTGAAGAGAATGCTCTACAGTCTCTCCCCACATTCCCTCCCTGGTGGCCTTAGGCTCCAATTGCCCACAGTGGCAACTTGCTTGAAAACATCCCATTTAATGGCTTCCTTCCCTTCCTGGGCTCATTTATCCACCCCTCTACTGATGTTTCCAGAAATCACCTTTCAAATGAACCATTTGTAACTTGTTTCTCCTGGGAGAACCTAAACTAAAATACTCTTTATTCAAGGATGATATTATGGCTTAAAATTGTCATCCTTTCCATGTAGGTGAAAAGCAACAACCATGTTTTAGGGGCTTTCTTGAGTTCTCTTAGGGTGGAAATTAGACCAGGGATTCTGTTCATTATGTAGGAACTGAGTTCTCAGGAGGAGGGCTGCACATTCCCTCTGGGTGGTTAGGGTTTCTCCAGCTTGACACTGTTGATATTTAGAGATGATAATAAATACTCTGCTGTGGGGGCGGTCTTGTGCATTATAGGATGTTTACAAGACCCTGGTTTCTATCCACTAGGTGTTAGGAGCATCCTCATCCCAGTCCTGACAACCAAAAATGTTTTCAGACATTGCCATCCGTCCTTGGGGGCCAGGGTTGCCCACAGTTGAGAACCACTGAATTAGATCAAAAGTATATGGGTCTAATGTGGCAAGTTTGTTTAGGATAATGGAGGCTTTCTGATCACACAACAGGAAAAAAAAAGGCAGATGGAAAGTAATTTGAAAAAAATCTTTGAGATGACGCTCTTTCATTGGAGCTACCTCATCCCAATAAAACAAGAATAAAAGGTATATAATAGAAGAATTCTTGTATGGCAATGAAGGGTTACTGGTCGTCATACTTAGTCTGAGAGAAACTAATGTCTGTAGAGAAGGTGGCAGCTGGCTGGTGTCCAGAAGTAACTTGGGAAGTTGCCACTGAATATCTCATGGTGCAGAGTGGATGGAATCCTTCAATAAGACGAACTTCATGAAGACCTGGGTCCTGATTGAACAATCCAAGCTGTGACTGAGCAAAGGGCCTTATGCTATAATTACGACTTTGTGTTCAAGGTTCAAACCTCTCTGGGAAGGGAAGAGAACAAGCCACCATCAGGCACAGCGGTGATGACAGCCTAATCTCCCATAAAGAGCAAGTGAAGAGTCAATGCTTGGAGGGTGTCTAGGGAACAGCTGAGCACGGCCTCGTGGACTTTAGAGAAGTGACATGGACTAGGGTGGGCCAAATAAACCTGTGCCCAGGGCTGACTCTTGGGGACAAATATCTGGGGATCCAATGAGCAACAGAAATTCCCTGGGGCGTTGTCTCCAGTGTGCAGGTGGATAGAGAGCATTTGATGTTTCCACCTGCTGCGCATCTGGTTTGGTGCAGCGGGAAACAGCCCCATATACAGGCAGGAAGTCAAGAATTCTTTGCATAAATAAGAATCAATCAAATTATTTCCTAGAGCAACATACGGGTGGGAATTGGACAAGTGTTTGACGTACTTTGTTTGTACACTAGTTGTCAGAGATAAAATAAGACTGTCCAAGCCCAGGGAGTGCTGGAGGAAAGGGATCTATTATCGTTTGGTTGATAGTTTAGAATTCCATTCCCTCCCTCTGTTCTAGTTCTCAAGGGCTCGATAATCCCTCTCATACACCCTGGGAACATATTCCAAACTTACTTGAGCTGTATTTTTATTCGCCTAAAATACAGGGTCTAGTGGAAGTAAGGCTTGCTTGAGTGTGGTTGGTAGGGTACGTGAATGTCTCACGTGAGATGGACTGCAATTTGAGCATTTCACTTCACATGTCATATGGCGTGCTTCAGTGTGACACTGTTATGTTACAGAATGACATGCTGAGTTTGTAATAAAAAATTTTGTAATTAAAAAGGGGTGTTATTTGTGCTGGACCCTGTATAAAGAGATATCACCTCTACTTTTTAAAGAGACTCCATCTTTTCCCGTGTTGAAAACCACAGCGGCTGGTTCTACCCTCAATCTGGAATCTTGGGAGAAGGCTCGGATGTTACTGGAATATCAGTTCTTTTATGACATTATTGGACTCATAGGAAATACGCTACTGTAGACTCTGCTTCACTGTCTACACCAGTGGTTCTCAAAGTGTAGCTCCCAAACCGGCAACAGCGGCAGCACCTAGAAACCAGTTAGACATGCAGATTCTCAGGCCCATGCCAGATTTGCTGAATCACAAATGCTGGAGGTGGGGCCCAGCAATCTGAGTTTTAATGAGCTCTCCAGGTGCTTCTGGTTTACACTTGGGTTTGAGAACTGCTATACAATAGACCACAGGTGGTAAACACAAGGCCTGCGGGCCAAATCCGGCCCTCCACCTTGTTTTATCCGGCCCAGCACCTTGTTTCTACCCGGTGGCAGCACTGAGCTCCTTGCCCCTAGTTAAGGGGTAGTTACATTTATTCAGTCCTAAAATTACATTTGGCCCTTTGGCCCTTGAAGCCAACCACGTGGCTGATGTGGCCCCCGGTGAAAATGAGTTTGGCACCCTGGAATAGACAAAGGAGGAGGTGACGTTGAGTCATCGGCTCCTGCCCGGATTCTTGCACCAAGGAGGGCCCTTCTTGTTCCCTGGTTGCCAGGGAGGCCCTGATACCAGGCTGTGAGGAAGAACACCCCTTCCAGCCCCTCAGACCTTGGTGTAGCACCTAGGACAGCGGTTCTTGAGACCAGGGAGCAAGGCCCAGCTACCTCCCAGTGAAAGGTTACAGACTCCCTTATTGGAATGTCATTGCCACTGCCTGTCAAACATAGCTGTGGGTGATCTGTGGTGCTGGCCTGTGGAAATGCTTTCTCTGCCCACTCCCTGAAATGAGTAAGAATGCTGCCACCATTAATGAGCTCCAATATGATGTGCGCAGCACCCTGCTCAATGAGCCCTGTATGGTTAAACTTCATGTAATCATCACCTCCATGGTAAGTACTTGTTACACTCTGAATGCTTGTGCCCCTCCTCAAACATTGTACATTGTTTGTGCCACCCCTCAAATTCGTACGTCCTACATTAAAGCCCTAAGCCCCAGTGGGATGGCATCTGGAGGTGGGGACTTTGGGAGGTGGTTAGGTTTAAATGAGGCTGGTCCTGAGGGTGGAGCCCCCTTGATGGGATTACTGTTCTTACAAGAAAAGGAAGAGACTGGAGCTTTCTCTCTCCAAGATGTGAGGACAAAGCCAAGAGGCTACAAGCCAGGAGGAGGTTCTATACCAGATACCTGACCATGCTGGCAACCTGATCTCAGACTTCCAGTCACTAAAACTGTGAGGAATAAATCTCTGTTGTTGAAGGGCCTAGTCAATGGTATTTTGTGATAGCCACCAGAGCTGACATAGTACTATTATTATTCCATCTTATAAATGAGCAAACAGATTCAAAAAGGCCAGGGAACCTGTCCTGGTTACCCTGCCAGTGAGCAGCAGAGTTGGTTTACTTATGGTCTGTGTGATTCTATCCTTGTCCTCCTGCGGGGCCCAGGTTTCCTGGGCAGCTGAGGGTTCAAATCTCTGCCTTGGGCTGGAACCTTAGTGACATGACCCTTTGTATCATCCACCACATAAGCCCAGTCTTTGGTACTTTCTCAGTGATCTAGGCCTCAGTTTTCCTGGATGCTGCCTCCAGAATGTTGCCCAGGACAGGGGTTTTAGGGAGGAGCTATATTGCTCTGCTCAGCTCAGAAGCATAGAGTACATATTTTTATAGTGTAAGTCCCTTGCACGAGTCTCAATTCCTTCCTTCTTTCTTGCCCCAGCCCCATGAGCTCACTATATCCTCATGACTTGCTTAGGTACCACATCATAGACTCTGACCTAAGAAGGTGTTGGAAACCGCACTGCCTGGTTTCAGAAGCTGTAACCCCCTGTGGCTAAGCTGAGTAAAAAGATCTTGACACCATAAGCCACTACAGAGACATAGCTTATCTCCTTGGCAGGGGCACTATCTCTGCCCCCTTTTACTTCACCCTGCTTGGCCCAGGGCAGATGACTGGTTAGCCAATGATGGGTAAGATTCCTCAAGGGAGGGATGACCTAAGACAGGCACAGTCGAGAAGGGGTCCTCAGGGAAGAACTTGGGGGGGCTATAGAAAAAGGGGGTGATGGACCCTCACCCCTCGGCTTTGCAATAGCCTGAATCCTCATTCTGTCTACAAGAAGTCTCCTGATCTCTTGGCTGCCTTACTTCCCCTGCCTGACTTAAGCCTGCAACTATGCTGGAGGTGGTTGTGGCCATGTGCTAGAAAGGGCAGGTTCCCCAGGGTGATCAGGCCTAAGAAAGAATGCATAAAATCCTGTGAAACCTGCTTTGCTAATACCCTCAATTTAAACGATAAGGGTCCAAGCATAGAATGAGATTGTTTCTCCAAAGTTTTATAGCCATTTAGCTAACTGACCCTGACTCAGAATAAGCCCTCATAGTTCTCTGAATGTCATCTATTGTTTGATCCTTACTGCCTGACAATGATTGATGAGCTTTGCCTGTATTCCTGTGCAAATTGAACCTAATAAAAGTTCATTGAGGAACAGGCTCCTGGCCCTTCTCCTTTGAGAGATTGGCCACCTTTCCTCCCCAAGCAGATTATGTCTTGGTAGACATATTCTCATCTGAGGCTCTGCCCACAGAGCCCCCCCACAAGAAGGTAGTTGTTTTATTTTTTTAAATCCTCACCCAAAGATATATTTATTGATGAGAGAGAGAGAGAGAGAGAGAGAGATCAATCTGCTGCCTCCCATATGTGCCCCAACCAGAGATCAAATCCATAACCTAGGTATGTACCTTGACTAGGGATTGAACCCACAACCTTTTGGTGCATGGGACAATGCTCCAACCAAATACGCTAACTGGCCAGGCCAAGAAGGCACTTTTTTCTTCCTTTTGAGACTATGCTCTCGCACCTTGAGGCTGCTTTTTACCCCCTCTAAGCAGACTGAGGCTGCCTGTTGATCCCTTTTGGACCGCCATCCCTTTGCATGTGTGTAGTCGGCATCTGACTTGTGTCTCTAGTGAGCTTGTCCCTTTTAAGAGGAAGGACAGTACTGGAACCCCTTGGCATTGCCATTTAATGAGGCTGAAGCAGAATTCTGAGGAAAAGGATAGCATATGTGACTGAGGACAGGCTGAGAGGTGTGTGTCAGGGGTGGACGGTGATGCTTGCTCATGGCAGAGCGGGAATGCTGCTTTTTGGGGTGTGTCGGTGTCTGTGTTGACATTTCATGTTTGCAAAACTGGCAGCTTGATGTGCTGATTCAATAAACTCATCAAGGCAATGAAATAAAAATATGCAGAAGATGGGTGGACAGGAGAGCCGACGGTGTGAAAGGCATCGGAAAGCTCTGCTTGCCACACAGAGCACTGCTGGAAGAGGAAAAGAAAAGAAAAAAAGGTCCAGCAGGCAATAGGGTGGTGGCAGCCGCTGAGTTTGCCTTGGGTCTGTACTGATGGGCTTTTATCCTATTAAAGCTGATTGACACGGAACTTATTAACAAATTAAGAAGTGTTTATTTCTTGAGATATTTTAGACATTATACCAACTTTTTCTAGTGGTTGTTGAAAGGAGTCAATTATGTCAGGTTGGCTTGGAACCCAGGAAATGAGCTGGTACTCTTCAAAGTTAATAAAACATCATTTGTTATAGGATTTGCAGGTGTGACTCAGTTCCTGCACTAAAATATACAATAAAAGCCTAGGGCTGTGGAGCCAGCCTTTTGCGAAGCCTAATGAGCCGTCTGTAACTGACACGTCCCGAGCAGGCTGGAATCTTCTGTGTGCTATCTAGGTCTGCATGTTTTGTTTCCTTAGTGTGCGGATCAGACCCTTACCCTCACATCCTCGTAAGTTACCATGCCCACTGTGGAGGGCAGGGGAACCCCCCGTTTTTTTCTTGGGGCTGGTTGGAGGTTATTCTACAGATGTGCTCTGGCACCGTGTGACTTTCATCTTTGTGAAGAGGGGAATTTTATTGATTTCATTTATCCATTCTTTCGGATGGGATCATGGCCATGGCAGTGGCCGAAAGCTGAGTCCTTTTCTGGATGAAGTGGATTCCGGAGGTGCCTGGGAACATTCACATGCAGTGCTGTTGTGCTCGCCTTCCCAAACCATCGGTCGATGATGGGATCTGTCCCACAGGGAGCCAGGGCAGGCTCATGGCCCCCTGATAAGGTGTTCCCACCCCAACATATCTCCCCCAGCCTTTCTAGGGTCCGACCTGCCTTTTGAAGATGATGAAGTATTCATACTTCAGGTAGAACAGTGTTTTTTTTAGACTTTTTGGTTGCAGGACCCCTTTCCAGTTATAAATTAGTGAGGACTCCAAAGAGCTTTTGTTTAAGTGGGCTATATCTGTATTTATCATATAAGATAGAGGTCAGCAAACTGGCCCATGGGCCAAATCGAGGCCACCATTGTTGTTTTCTAAATAAAGTTTTCTTGGCCACAGCAGAGCCCGTTTGTTTATGTATTGTCTGTGGCTGCTGTAACGCTGCATTGGCAGAGGCGATTAGTTGCAGGAGCGACTGGATGGCCTGTGAAGCTTAAAATATTTATTAACTGTGCTTTTATAAAAGAGTTTGCCAATCCCAGATATACAAATTAAAATGAGAAACATTTAAAATATTTATTAAAAATATCAATAATAAAACCAACACAAGAAAATATATCATATTCTATAATTGCAAAAAATTCCATACTTTCCAAAAAATACACCAAAAAAATTAGCGAGACTCAGAGTGGCATTGTTTTACACTTTTGCAAATTTCTTTGATACCTGGCTTAATAGGACCCGCTGGACTTTCATCTTTTTCTGCATTGAATCTGTTGTGGTTTGTTGCTTTGTTTGAAGTAGGTGAAGAAAAATGCAGCCCCATAGAGGTACGTAGTTAGAAAAGGAAGGAGTATTTTAATAGTCATCTCAGATATTTATGGGCATTCTTTGACACTACAGCAAATCTTGACAAGTGGTAATTTCTAAGCAGTTGTTTGTAGACTCTGAAATCATAGCAATGAAAATTTCATACTTTGTTACATTAAAATCCACTGGTCTAAACTGTACTTTGAATGGATCTTATACCCATGTAAGATTTTGTAACATCATGCATTGATTATTTTGAAAATATTAGTTCACTGAGTATTCAGCTGTCCTAAGTGTTGACATATTTCATTTTGTATCATATCAAAATATTACGTTTGTAATATCGCCATTGCACTCATTTAGAGTCTTTAAGCTGTCAAACCCATGGTGGTGCATACAAGTTTTCCAAAATTTTAATTTTTGCTTGAAAGCTCAAATTTTATAATTGACATCAAACTCTGTCACTTGTTTTCCTTGTCAAGATCTGCTCATTTCATTCATTTTCAAGAAAATGTCTGCCAGATATCCAACTCTGTAAACCCGTTTGTCTGTCAGTCAAGTAGGACGGTGCCACATTGAAGAAAGGTCCAGTCTAGCTTGCAGCTCCAACCATTGCACAAGAGCACTTTCCAGAGACATACATTGCCCTCCAGTATGCAGTAGAAGTGATTTTCATATATTTCTCATTTATTTATACAACATGTTTAAAATATGTCTGTTACAGAACCCCGCCAATGCTGTTCTGAAACAGCTGTGGCGTTCAATTGCCCGCTGCCAAGAAGCATAACTCACGCTGCAAGAGTTTGGTGAAAAAGGAAAGGGGCTGTTTGTTTAAAGGCTATTCAGATTTAGAATAATGGCAGGTTTCTGCTGTGAAGTCTAGTTCCCTTTAAAAACACCCCAAAACACATAATCCTGTTTCCCTTTGCCAAACCAGGCCAGTTTCAGAATGCACCACTCAGAGGTACCGGTCTTCAGAAAGCAGAAGTCTGCAGCTCAGCACTCCTGGACACAGTTCAGGTGCAAGCATCTCTCACAAATATGGTGACTAGGCAGGTCCCATGCAGCTCTATCAGCTCTGTCGCTGTCTTCTCCAGGCAGACTCGAATCTGGGTGGCTGGGCAGGTTTCCAGCCACCACACCGCCAGCTCTGGCAACTCACTGGACTTCTAACTTTCAGACCTACTCTCTTTTACTCCAGACCATGTGGCTTCTCCATCCTCTCTTTCTGTAGACTGCTATGCTCATTTAAATGCTCCCCAGGAACTTCCTGTGTGATCTCATATCTGGCCCTTCTTATGGTGTGCTAGTGTGTGCCATTTTTGCCAGTTCCCGGTATCTTTTACCTTCTTTTGGCTGCCATCTTTAGTCAGGGCAAAGGTTCTCAGCCATGCATGGGCATTGGGGTGGGCATCCGCCCCCTGCCTCTCTTGCTGGTGCTGTATGAGCTGCCTGCACCCCACCCCCTGGCCCCCCGGCCCCTGCCTATGTCACGAGCCACTAAACATTCTCACAGTAGCATACACAATTTGCCCTAAGTGGCAGCCCTCTTCCCTTCAGGAAGTTGTGTTATTAACTTGCCATTGATATGCATTGTATCTTAAATGCCATTATCATCCACTCCCCCATTTCCTGATCAAGGATTGTGGGAGTTCTCCTGTTTTCAGAGGACCCTCACTCTGCGCCCCATTACATGTCTACTCAAAAGTTGTGACTTAATCACGTTAATACTTTTCCAAATTCATCAAGGACATTAAGTAAAACTTTTTTTCTTGAGAGTGTATGATGGTAAAGAGTACAATGACCGCTAGCCTTGATACAGGCTAAGGCGCGAGCAGATTTATCTTCCCCCCTCCGCTGTTATTGTATCATCAGTGTGAATGTCAACACAGGGGAGAAGGCAAATAACATCTTACTGTTATTATGGACACAGGCTTGACCTTGTGGACCCTTAAAAATGGGTTCACGGACCAGACTTTGAGAGGGACCAGAACGGTTCTAGGACACGCCACTGGGGTAAAGGCTTTCATGACTAAGTCATTTGGGTACAATATACTGTATCACATTGTTGGAATTTCTCAGGGTTCATTAGATTCGAAAGGTTCTAAGGAGTCCTCAAGAAAATGGCTTTTAACTTTGGATTTCCCAAATCCATTTGGGCAAGGCATCCTTCTCTTTTTGGATATATCTTTTGGGAAATCGTGGCCCTTAGGGTATAAACATACCTTCCTGAAAGCAGGCTTTGGTGGGCTGGGGCCCTCAGAGACTGACCCCTGTCCTGAGGCCACTTCCTGTGGCCTCGTTGCCCTTCTGCATCCTTTCTGGGCTGACAGCAAAGCCAGTGACTGAGCCATAGGGAGAGAATGAGACAGCCTTAATCCTCCTGCCTAGCTTGGGGGCCTCTGCCGCCGTTCCTTGTAGAGAATGCCAACAAATCTGCAAAGCTGCATTTTTCACATTGCTGGGTGGATTTTGAAGAGCTGAGCTAGGCAGAAAAGGCAGATACATCTGCCCTGGAGTGCGGGGAGAATGTGGGGCGGGGCAGTGCTGCACGGGACACTTGGCAGCAAGGGGTTTAGTTTCTGGCTTCCAGGCCCTGTTTGTGGTTGTGGGTCCTAGAACCTCACCAGCTTGGCCCTGGGGTACTTGAGCTAATCACGTGCGGCCCCTATCACCTATGACAGGCTGCTCTTGGGAGCCTCCGAGACAGGCAAGCCCTTCCAGGGACCATTCTTCCAGGGTTTACTCTGATCTGCGCAGCCTCAGATAGGAAATTTTCCCTGCGGGAGGAAAAATACTGAGTGACATGGTTTTGTTCTTAGTGAAGTTGAACTTCTGAAGCCTGTTCCTCAGTCCCCCTGTACCTGCTCCTAATAAATACTTCCTGTTAATTTATATACATACCCCAAGGATGTGGTGGCTTCCCCAAAGCATCCCAAGGCTCTACGTCTGCATAGTTTAAACGAATTCATGTCCTGGTTTCTCCTGCAGATAATGACAAATGTCAGAAAAGGAGTGTGTGGACTGTTTATGAAGTCTTTCTGGACACTCCCCACCCAGACCCAGGTATCCATCCCTCTGGTTGATACCACCAAGGTCAGGTGTGGTACAGGAAGTCACTGCCAGAGCCTTCTGATGAGTATTCGCTGGGGGCAGGTGCTGCCCTATGGGTGTGAGTGTGGGCAAAACAAAGCTGATCAAACCACGCAGTGTGGGCAGGGGAGGTGCTGCCAGATATCCCCAGGGCAGGATAGAGAAGCAGGGACTCAGGGAGACTTGGCGGAAGCTGACAAGACAGGGCAGGAGCGCTTTGACCCCCGAATCCCAAGGGGCTACCTGGAGAAGGTGGTGTTTCTGTTGGACCTCGGACCTTGGAGATTGCATAGAAGGCCTGAACAGGCTTGGTGTGAATGTGGGAGGTGCAGAGTGGGAAGGACCCTGCAGACAGAGCCTGGTGTGTGTTAGGCTTAGGGGAGGAGACAGAGGTGTGGAGGGTGGGGGGAGTGGGAGGAGACCAGTTGTAGTGCGTCGTTCGGGAAGGCTGTCATCAGAGACTAGATGAGAGTAAATAAGGGCCTCTGTGAGGGAGGTGGTCCAGACTGAAAAGGAAGGGACGTTGATCCTTAGTTTTCTGCACTGTAAATAAATGGGGTGTCAGACTGGATCAGTGGGGATGAAGGGGGAGGAGATGGGTCCACGGGGCTCCTGGCTTCCACTCCCCTTCAGCTTGAGCACCCCTGCTTTTACCTTTCCTATAATCTGAATTTTGGTATATGACTTCATTTGAGTGAAAGATTCTACTGCTTAAAAAATACACCGAAAATCACCAGGTGACATGTGATTAAGGTGCCTCCTATCTCTAAATCTTTTTTCACGCTTCTAGGTAATCTCAACTTTCTGGTGCTTTCTGGATTTTTTCTTATGTTTTGCGTGCATTTGGCCTCTTGTTCATACTGTTCAGTGTGCTTCTGAAGCTCCTGGAAGGCAGGGAGCTTCTGTGGGCTTTGACTGTTGTTAACCCAAGGCCCTCACTGACGGATTGCTGCCGGCAGTGCTCCGCGGTGTAGCGAGCTCTCTCTCTCTCTGAAAAGTGGCTGGTGAGCATGTAAAGGGTACATAGAAAATTATACTGAACTGGGCAGGAGACCTGGGTTCTAATTCTGCTCACCACACCCAGCCCTGGGCCTGGGGCCATTTTCAGACTCTGTTGTTCTTGGCTTAATTTTCAGTGATGTGAGGGAGTCGTTTTCCAGCCAGGCTCCCCTGGGTTACGGAGAACCGTAGGATGATTGCAGCATGTCCGGACTCTCCTGCAGGCTGTAGAATGAATACATAATGTGTTGCACTGAGGTAATTATTTTTCAAATGTATTTCGAAGTGGCTGTGGCATAAAATGTAGGTTCATTTTAAAGTGTTATTGAATTCATAGTGGCTACTAATGCAAACACAGTAAAAACTAACGTTTATTAAATGCTTACTAGGTGTGAATTATAGCAAGTGCTTGTCTCAGGTTGGATTTCCAGACCCGGGGAAGAGAATTTGTATGCAGGGGACTTACGCAGGATTTCTCCCTGAGAACTAGAAGCAGCAGCGCACAGGGGAAGAAACTGAGCGAGAGTGTAATTTCTGGTGAAGTTCCCAGCCCCAGTCTGACGGCAGGGGGCGCTCTGGAGTGCAGAGTATACTTTGGAGTTTGTCCTCCCTCGTGGCCACGACGGGGCTTTCATACTTCTGCCTCAGTCAGCTTCTGTCTGGTGGGGTGATGATTGTAACCTCAACTTACATTAGGGGCCATAACTGCCAGGTATTTATGGCTTTTTATGCCTCATCGCAAGGCAGCTTCAGTAGCCTTCCAACAAGAACAACAACAAAAACCCCAAACCAGTCCTAACACGTAGCAGGTACACAGAGACCCTGCTAGCGCCCCATGAGGGCGCATTGGCAGTACCTGCTACACTGCCTCGGCTCATCCAGGCTCCCTAACAACCGTAGGAGGCGCATGTCATCTCCATTTCATAGAGGAGGAAACCGAAACACAGCAAGGTGGGTCATCTTGCCCACGGTCACACAGCTGGTAAGCAGCAGGCTCCAGCTTCAAAGCAAGAAGCCCACTTTCTTATCACCGGCCGGCGTGTCGCTCACCGTGGCCCAAAAACCAACGGCTTTCCTCTGTGTAATCAAGAACGTCCTGGGAGCCAGGGGACCAGCCTTTGGGGGGCCTGTGTGGTGGTCTAACATTTGATGACATCATCATCACTTACCAATGCTGTGCTCTGATTTCAAAGCAATTTCAAGGGCAATTTGGATTTCAGTTATTTTTCTGTCTTAACAATTATTCTGACTTAAGCAATTTTAATCAAAATCAAAAGATCCAACTGTAGTCTGTTAATAACTAAGAAAACAATGGCCAAAGTTAAAATGTTTTTGAAGAACTACAAAGCACTTCTGTTGGCAGATAATTGAGAGATGGCTATTTGGGTGGGAGACAATGTAATTTGGATTTCTAATTCAGCAAAATTACTTAATTGGCAACACATGCTTTCTAATCACCATAGGAGGAGGGAGGCGGTGCGCTGGAGGGTACAGATGGGAGTGGTGCAAGATAGCAAAGGGAAAAGTTTTCCTTCTATTCAATGTCGAATCCTTGTCGTGAATTCTCTTATCCCTCTGTGGTCCTGTGTTCCACGATGACGCAAAGCCCCCATCGTGGGCGGCTGTGAGAACTCCGTGGGCTCACAGAGCGCTCTATACCTGCGCCATGTCCAGTACACAACATGTTCGAGGGCATTGAGGGGGAGTCTTGGCCTTGACTCCCAGTGGTTCTCGATCAGTGACAGTATCCTTCCCATCCCCAAAGGTTTTTAGAAACATGGGGTGTGGGGCGGGGAATCTTTTGTTGTCACAATGAATAGGCTGTCACAAGGTGGTCTATGAGTTCGGGGGCTCCTGGAATTTTGTTCTGGGGCTAGTGATGCTAAATACCCTGTAATACACGGGACACCCCCACTTGAGGAAGAAGTCTCACTCTGAATGCTCATTATTGCCAACACTAAGAAACTCTGGGAGGAAAAGTGATTTGAGAAAGAACCTACACTTACGTTAGGTATCCCTGGAAGACCACATGTGAAATCAGAAGAAGGCACAGTGTCTCAGCAGCTAAGGCTGCCCAGAATGGAGGTGCCATATCTTTGGTGGTGAGTCCTCCATCACTGGGGCTGTTAAAGAAGAGGCAAGAATTTCAGGTTAGATTTGGGAAGAAAGGAATTAAAACTGAGTCCTCATCGAAACCCAACCATGCCGGCATTCTGTTCTCAGACTTGTAGCCTCCAGAACTGTGAGAAAGTAAACTTTTGTTGGTTAAGTCACACAATCCATGGTATTCTGTTACGGCAGCCCAAGCAGACTAATACATCCTCGGATGGGTAAACAGCCATGTGGCCAGAGGGCCACGTGGCAGGAATAGCAGGTCTTTAGGAGCCAAGGGCCTCAGTCACAAAGCTGGGAGGGTCTGAACTCTGCCATCAATGAGTTTGGAAGAGAACCCTGAGCTCCAGATGAACATGCAGCCCTGTGAGATGCCTGTGAGACTCAGCTGAGTGATGCTCGGGATAATGACCCATGGGAAATGCCAGATAGTACGTGGCTGTTGTGTTAAGCCACTAAATTTGTGGTAATTGGTTACACAGCATAGAACACGAATTCATGGTGTCTGCTGGAGGGCTGCCTTTGCTCAGGCCCAAGACAAGATTTGAGAGACAGAAGAATCAGTTTTTCCTCACTTTCCTTCTTAGCGCCACTCAGCTGAATTTTTGCATCTGTGTGATTCATATTATATTTATCTCAGGCAAGGAGGCCCTCTGCACTGGCTTCATCATTAAAAGTCCAGCTAAGCCCTGGCTGGCTGGCTCAGTTGGTTGGAGCACTGTCCCATACAGCAAAAGGTTGTGGGCTCGATTCCCAGTTAGGGCACATGCCTAGGTTGCAAATTTGATCCCTGGTCTGTGTGAGTGTGGGAGGCAACCAATGGATATTTCTATCTCTCTCTCTCCCTTTCTCTCTCTCTCTAAAAATTAATAAACATCTTGGGTGAGGATTTAAAAAAGAAGGTCCAGCTAAGTCATGTACTCCATGTGTGATGGCATTTATATGGTGAAGTACTTTCCATGTTTTTTTAGGAAGGTAGCCCAGGATGGGTTTAGTTAGGAAATGCAAAGCAAAGAGGATGAGAAGCTTTTATTAGCCATGGCTTAAAGTTAAAGGAGCAATGCCATCAGAGACCAACAATTCCTTTTCCAGGTCATGTTTTCAATTCTTCTCTCCTGTTGCTGAGAGTTCCTCTTTATTTGTTTTCAAGCAAATTCTACCAGTTGTCCTGGAGCTGAAAGTGTATTTGTTCACCAGGAGATTGAAAAAGCTGGGAACTCACCCTGTTCCTCTCAAGTTTTTGGACTTCCTGGACACAACATTATCTTGAAAGAAAGTTGAGTTTTGCTATAAAAAAAAATCTCCTTGACTCTCCTTCCTTTTAGGTTAGACAAAGAAAATGCTTTCACAAATTGGGGCCCTGGTGTGTGAGAATTTTGCAGTTTCAAGGAAACTTGACCTTGTGTCTTCCACATTGTGCTGCACTTGATTAAGAATGTTTCGTCCAGTTGAAAGCGTCTGTTTTCTCATCACTCAGGCCCACTTCATAATCCTTCTCTGAAAGTCTCTTCCTTTTCATTAAACGGTCATAATTATTTCTCTGTCGAGTGCATAACCTAACTCCTCTCCACACACGGTGCCAATGTTTAAACCAACACAAGCTGAATGCTCACCTTCAAAGCCATTATTTCAATCATTAGAACACAGTTTATTCCTCGAGAAGACATTAACATTTGAAAATGTGTCAGCCAGAGTAAGAAATTCATCATGATCACGGACCACCTACCAACTGATTAAAAATGCAATGTTCTGATTTCCCTGGATTTTACACGAATGTAACATCTGACATCAGTTTATGTTTTTAAGTTGTTTTAGTTCAGTTCCTGGTAAATTGCTGTGAAGGTGGCAGGAGCTTAATTTTTAAACGACAAGCTAGAACGGAATCCATCCAGAAGGGGCGAAGGGACCCCCTGAGAGAGAGCGTCAGAGCTGAACGCAGGGACAGGCCCCCAGCCTATGGAGTGATTCCCCCTAACGGGGCTCTAAGCGCTCCATGATTTCTGCGTTTGGGCACCTATAGTTCTGAGCAAAAATGGGTCTGGTTGCTCTTCTGAATTTCTTCAAGGTCTTGAATGAGGTCATTTCTGCAGTTCAATTGGTAAAGAGCCAATGACAATTTCCCTTTGTGTCTAACAAAAAGCCATATCTTATCATTAATACCATTGAAACCATTAGTTGAAAACATCTAGAAAGAAAAAAAAAGTGTGGGTTGGAAAGTAAAATATAAAGTCCCTGGAAGCTGGAATGTGGGGGTTAGTGTTGTGACAATCCAGACAGTTTCTGGATGCCTCTTTGTCAAGGTAACATTACTTCTTTCTATAGCTCAGAAGGAACCAGCTCAGGAGGATGGTGCAATTAGAGTGACCTTAAGCATTCACCTGTCACTTCTGGGTTGTATTTGAAATGAGTACTATTTTTGGTTAGGTATTCCATAGAGCCTTGCCATTGGGCCCAATCTCTTCCAGTTGCCTACTGCTGCCTAACCGACCACCCAAATCTTAGACAATAGCATTTACTTTGCTTACACGTGTGCAGTTCGGGCAGGGCTCAGTGGGGACAGGTGGGGAGTCCGTTGGCGTGGCTGGAAGGCTGGCGTTGGAATCACTCAAAGGCTCATTCACTCGTATATCTAGGGATTAATCCTGGGGAGACTGAAGAGCTGGGACCAGTACCACTGGGGTCCCTAGGGCCTCTCTCTGTTTCTAGATGGCTTCTCTGGTCTCGCGTGGCAGCCTCAGGGCAGCCAGACTTCTTGCATGTCAGCTCAGGCTTTCCAAGGTGTACGTTCTAAGACAGAACTGAACCTATAGTGAAAACTACTGTATTGTATACCATTTTTTCCCCAGAGGGTGATTGTTCTTACTAAAATAAAATAAAATAAAAGCACAAGGCAAAAGCTTTATCACCATTGAAGACCCAGTCTTGGAAGATAAGCTGCATCACTTCCACTGCATGCTGTTTGTTAGGTGTGAGTCACGAAGCTGGCCAACATCCAAGAGCAATGGGATTCAGTTCCACTTTTGGTGGTGTCAAAGAATTCGTAGACATTTTTAAAATCATGAAAATGTTTTTGAGTGCCCATGCAGGCGCCCAGGCAGGCACCTGCATGGGTAAAGGACCTCCAGCTGTGGCCCCCACGCTCACCCAGGAGCTTGCAGCCTAGACATATGGAACATATGAAATGGCAGCAGAAGAGTGAAATACAAACAGGCTCATTATCTCTAAAAGTGATTGATTATTGAACAAAATCGAAGACAGAACTAGGAAGTCTGAGGGTCTTGAAATGACTCCTCACCAGCTAAGGAGGTCTGGAAGGCAATGTTGAATAAAAGCTTGAAAGCTGCAAATAGTAGGTTTAAAAAACACTTTGCATGGTGTGTAGTCACATGATAAGTGCATTTAATTTATATGTCAGCTTTAAACCTAACCCCCTGATAGGATGAAATCCATGAGAGGTAGCTCTGTGATACCTGCCAGGAAATGGGGGCTTGGAAGGACAGCAAGTGGGGCGACATATTCCTCCCTATCGCTTCTCACAAAACAGTGTGCTCACGGGTCTGACCAAGCCCAGTGTAGATTCAAAGCCAGCAAGTGTTTATGGAAGTTTCTTACTCTGTGCTAGATGTTTTTGTATACATTACACTATTTAATCCTCAGACTAACAAACCGATGTATTAACAGGTAGTAAGGTTTTGGAGACTTAATATTAAAGAAGAATGAAGTAAATACTGCACGTGAGCAGGAAAGTTTTAGAAAACCTGGTTTCCACTTACCCTAGAGCAGAGGTTCTCAATCTCAATTGGGGTGACTTTGTACCCTCCCCAGGGGACATTTGGCAATGTCTGGGGACATTTTTGGTTTCCATACCTGTGGCGGGGGGTGGGGCAGGGGGAGCAAAGGGGAGATTTCTATGGGTGTCTGGTGAGCAGAGGCCACGGATGCTGTGAAACACTCCACAGCTCACAGGACAGTACCAGCAACAGAGAATTGTCTGGTCCCACGTATCAATAGATAAGAGAACCTGCCCTAGAGGTTTGTCGCATCTGCAAAGCAGAATACTCTCAATGCTCATGAAGACAGCTACATCCACTTATAGACTTTGCTTTTATTCCTTTAGATGTAGCTCAGTGTTATTCAAATTTTAGTGTGCAAAGAATAACTGTTTGAAACTACATACATAAAACCGTATGTGATAAGCTCGATGAATGTTTTAAGAATTTTCTTCAGAGTAATTTCTCTCTACAAGAGTTTTACCTTGTGTGTTGATCTCAGATCCTCACTTGATGTCTGCAGCAGCCCTGGGTGGTAGCCTGGGCAGAGCGTAGTGTCTCCATTTCACTGATAAAGAAGAAACTGGGACTCAGAAAACATGACTTGTTTAAGCCTGCTCTTCCAACCCTGATCTGCTTTTTATTTCACCATCCTTTCAACTCATTTGTATACAAGGTATTCAATGATTTAACTGTGCCAGATATTGTCTACACAAAACAAATGAGACAGCAACATTGCCGGAGTAAGATTATTCCAGAACGGCCACTCAACATTCTTTTACACAACCACAAAATTAGAACAGGATACTGTAAAGAGGAACATTTAGAAGACAACAACATCTTTCAAAAATAGAAATGCAAAAGTAGAAATAAAAACTTTATTATAAAGGTAAAGTTGAGGAAATCTCCCAGAAGATAGAATAAAAAGACAATGAAATAGAAAAGAGAAAAGCAAAAGACGTAAAGAAACACTCAGAATGTTCCACATCCAACTAATTGAAGTCACAGAAAACGAGGAGAGAAAACAGGAGGGAGAAGCATACCAAAGAAGTAATATGAGAGTTTGTCTGGTGGTGCACCTGTGGTCATCAGCAAAAGGCTCGTGCATTCAGTAGCATTCATAACTATCGGGCGCTGGGTGTCTGCTTTCACACTTTGTGTGTAGCCGATGAGCATTTCATCCTCTTTGCTCATCTGACTTCTGCTTACCTTTCAAGGCCAAGCTCATATTCTCATTCATTGACTGATTTATTCATCTTCATCAAGCATATACTGAGCACCTACTATGTGCAAGGCATTGAGGATACAACAGTGAACCAAATTCAGTTGTTTTCCTCGTGGAACTTACTGTCTAGTTGGGAAAATTGACTTTAAACAACTAATAACACAACTAGTTGTATTCGTGGTGTGCTTTTCAATGATAAATATGGTGTATCAGGGGGTCACATATCAATGTAACTTGACCTTGGCATGCCATGCCTCTTTAATTTTCTCTCTATATAATGTATCATATGGAAAAAATGCTGAAGGTCCAGAATGAAATACAATGGTGTCTTCTTGTCCCTGTCCTCATAATATAGAAGGATGCCACTTGATACTAGTATAACAAGTATAGGTCCCCGAAGAGGTTAGGAACTGACAGAAGAATGACATGATGTTTCTGGGTTAGACTCACCCTGTGCTACCTCAGTGGTCTCTGCGGGTGCTGATGCCGTACAGACCTTGGCGGAGGTGTGCCCAGAGGTGCGGAGAAGGAAGGCTCACCAGGACTGGGTGACTTAGGGAATACGGGTGATGAGGGAGAGGGAAGTGTCATGATGTATGCGTTACCCAATTGCCTTATGTTGTGATTTTTCTCAGGAAATACTGCTTCCAGGATGCAGATGGTTGAGGATGGCAGGCAATTTGGTTCTTTCAGGGTTGGGGCTTTGCCAGCCAGGTGGGATGGAAGGAGGGTGGCCAAGGACTGGGGCTACCCCCCGGGGAGTGATTGTGATGCTAGACTGCGAACCCCAGGATGAACCACGAAAGAAATTAAAGCAGAGGGAACTGTCAGAAATTGGAAAGATAATGGGTCCCCTAATCTTCCTTAGGGAAGGGCTATAATCATGGGGATAATTGAGCAAGGGACTCGAAAGGACAGGGATGTTGAGTTCATGTTGGAGTGATGCAGAGTGGTTGAGGGAGGAGGTGAGAAGAGGCGAATGGAGATGATGTCAAGACACTGGGATGCTGCAGAGGACTGTGCAGTGTGCAATGAACAACCCCAGGGGACGCCATTCACATAGGCTACGCTGTTCATTTTGCTCCTGGAGTTGGGCAATGTGGTGACTGTTTTTGGGGGTGAAAACACAGGATGTTAAATGGAAATTCCACATGGGTGTTGAAGTCACAAGGAAAGATATCAGGAATTAGGTGACAAGGGAAACCATGAACCAATATGTCCTTAGATGAGAGCAATGAAGAGGGGAGGAGGTTGCAGGGTGAGAAGCCCCGATCCTCAAAGAAGCAAGCGTCTTGGCCAGAGGGCAGAGCAGTAACCGTCTGGAAGTGGCATTGGAAATGACATTACCAACTGATGGTGAGACTTAAGGGAAATAACCACCTGCAAGGGACTTTCAAAGGAACTGTTGTGCTCAGTGGGCAGCTGACTCTCTGTACAGAAAAGGGGTGGAAGGAATTCTTTGAGCCATGAAGAGATATGGATATTTTCTGACCTTGGAGGAAAAGCTTCAGAGAGCACATGGAAGAGTTTGGAAAGAAGAGGAGTGGGGGCTTGGGTGTGGGCAAGGAACTGCAGAGCACCGTGGGGGTGGCAGTAATGCAGAGAAGAGGACATGGAGGGGGCCATACACTTTGGGGTTGATCTGTAAGAGCAAAGTGGACGATGCTCAGGAAGAGGGTGGGCATTGGGCTCATATAGAGAGGTCTTGGCTCACCAGGCTTGGGGGAGTGACAGCTCAGCAAGAGCTGAAGCCCTTGGAGGTGTAAGAGTGCTCTCCAGTCCTGAGCAGATGTGGACTGGGATAATGAGAGGGCAGCTTCTTAGCTCAGGCAGCTAGGGGGCCAGGGCAGCTAAGCCATCGCCTCTATGAAGTGGCCCCTGCTTCTTCCAGTACAAAAGAGTTTCCCCCTCCCTGGATTTACCAGCACTATGGCTTACAATTTTCTCGGCATGTGCACCAATTTATAGTCCTGTTTGCTATGAATTTGTCTGTCTACCCAACTAGATTGGAAATATCTTGAGGACAGAAACTGTATCTTTTTTTCTTCTCAGGGGCTGGCATGGCACCTAGTAGATATTTGTGGGTTGGTTAGTATCTGGACACCCTGTGCTTTCTTCCTCCTTCTACATAGCTCTGTTAGTCAGGGACCCTTAATTTGCAGGTGACAGAAACCGAACTCAAACAAGTATCAGCTCGAAGGTCATCCAAAGATATCACCGGCACACCATCTTTCTTTCTCCCTGCTCTCTGTTGTTTCTTGTTTCTGCATGTTGATTCATTCTTGGTTTATTTTTTTAATCCTCACCTGAGGACAATTTTTTGATTGCTTAGAGAGAGTAGGGTGGGGGAGAGAGAAACATTGATGCAAGAGAGAAACATTGATCGGTTGCCTTCTTGCGTGTGCCTTGACTGAGGATCCGACCTGCAACCTGGGTTTGCGCACTGACTGGAAATTGAACCAGCGACCCTTCAGTCTATGGGATGAAACTCCAACCAACTGAACCACATTGGCCATGGCAGTTCAGTTTTTTTATTTTTATTTTTTTTTACAGTGGCAAAGATAGCTATTAGCAGCTCTAGACTTATCTTGTTACATTTTCTGGTCAATCCCAGAGAATGTCTATTTCCTGAAAGCTCTGGCTATAGTTTTCAGGATGGCTGCGATTGGTCAGAATTGGGCTGTGGTCACTCCCCTGAAACACTTTTGGTTGCCGAGGCTTGGGGTCCTCATGTCTGGGATGGGAGAATCAGGGTGGGTGGTGATCAGCACCTCCAGACAGAGGGTCTGAGCTTATGAGGTGAGGGACTCAGCTGACTCAGCGGTGAGGGGTAGGAGAGCAGCTGCTGAGACTCGGGGTCTCAAAGCGGGTTGTGTAAGGTGAGGAGTGAAGGGGAAAGAATCTGTTATTTTATCGAGTGCCTTGTGTATGCTAAGCAGTAGGCTCTTTGGAGGTTCTGATCTCATTTGATCCTCCAAGCAATTCAGTAAGGCAAGCAGAAAGATTTTAAGCTTGAAGAAGGGAAATCAAAGCTTGGATAGTTTAGGCAGAGGATGAAGGTGGGATTCAAATCTCAGCCATCTGTCCTCAAAGGCCCTGCGTGTTTCATTAACCAGGGTTTCTCAACCTCAGCACTATTGACATTTAGGATCAGGTACATATTCACTGTGGGGCTGCCTTGTGCATTGCAGGATGGTTAGCTGCGTCCCTGGCCTCTACTACTAAATACCAGCAACACCCCCCATCCACTGGTCACAACCAGCAGTGTCTGCAGACGTTGCTAAATGTCTTCTGGGGAACAAAACTATCCTAGTTGAGAAGCAGTGTTCTAAACCATGCAGCTGAGCTCGTTCAAAGATGTAGTGTCTAAAAATCCATGCTCCCGTGAGGGAGAAATACCATTGGCGATCATATCGTTACATTTTTGTATGCCTTTGTGTGTTTATTGAAACCTATTGCAGTGACACGCATGATCTCTTTAATCCAGTTAGAAAGAGTAAATGGTTCGTCATGGAAAGTAATTTTTGGTGTCATTGGCTTACAGAAATGCTTCTTCATTTGGAATGCCCTTCCAGGAACTGGTCTCAGAAGCAGATAGGGGTTCTAACAGTAAATAAAGGGAAAAGGTGGTAAACTGCGAAGTGTTCAGCTCTGTCTATCACTGTCTAGGTAAAATGAAATCAGGGAGGGTCTCTATGGAAACTGTCCCAAAATGCCATTTGGCGTGTGTACAAAGTTACTGCTCCTGAGAGCAGTCGAGATTCCCTTCCTATGTGGAGAGAAGGGTTAGCAGGCGTGGTGAGCTGAGCCTGGAGAGGAACTTGGCACAGCTCCTGCTGACTTCATCCCTCCTGCCAGTCTGAGCTGATTTGTGAGGCTGGGTTTGGTGCCAGGGACAGGGTGGGAAAGGGGAAGTAAACCCAAACAAAAGAGTGCCCCTGAAGTGTCTGAAAAGAGGTTTTTAGCACCATTCTTTCAGTGCTCCCAACCAGACGGAAGGTGCAAAAATGAAAAAGCAGCCACAACCACTTTGGAAAAGGGGATAGTGTATTCAGCACAGTGATATTATCACATCTATTTGTTGGACAAAGGACTTCATTGTATCACAAAATAAAACATGTTTCTCCTTCCATTTCCTGCTTTGTGATGAATCTTCAAAACTGAGCTTACAAAGGAACAGCCTGGAAACTTGGCAAGGGCTGTTTGTAGACAAGCGCCTTCCAAAATATCTGATTGAAAGGGTTTTCAGATTGTTTTCCTGGTCTGCTGTGCAATTTGCAAACAATCTCTCCCCCTCCCTATTTTTTTTTTTTTCAGTCAGTTGTGGTTAGGGAGGGGTTGACAAAAGTATTTGAAACTCATTTCTAAGATTTATAGAGAAACTGCTTCCAAGCCTGCTAATTTCTGACGCCTGCAGCAACCGAAGGAACGTTTTCACCATTAATTACAGAGCTTACATTTTACAGGGTCTCGTTCCAGGATATCACCTGCTCCTCGCCCCCCCCTTCCACTCACGGTACCTCACGGACACACCTTGTAATGTGTTGATGAATTCTAATGTTTAAATCCTTATAGTCAGAGTTTCATTAGCTTGTTGGGTTTTCTCGGGAATGAAACACTACAGGATCCGAAGATGGGATTAATTCTTCTCAGTAAAAATCTAGTCAAGAAATTCTCCCCAGTCAAGAAGTCAAGGGTCAGCAGGTAAAGCCAAGTTCTTGTGACTCTTAGGTGGCAGAGCTTATCGCAAAGGGTTACGTACTGCATGATTCTATTTACATAACATCCTCAGAATGAAAAAATTGTAGAGATAGGGAGCAGATTAGTGGTTGCCAGGGATTAAGTGAGGGAGGAAGGGTGTGACTATAAAGCACAGGGAATTCCTTTGTGGTGAGGGAGTTCTGTATATCTTGATAATGGTGATGGTTACACAAGTCTACCCATGGGATAAAATGTCACTGGATCACATACCCAAAAAGAGAGTCCATGCAAAAATGGATGAAATCTGAGAAAAGTCTGTTGTCTGGTTAATTGCATGGTGCCAGCGTCGATTTCCTGGCTTCAGTCATGAGCTATAGATAGGTAAGCTGTTGGGAGCAGCTGGGTGGTGGGTCCTCAGAATCTCCCTGGACTATTTTTGCAATTTCTTGGGACTCTATAATTATTTAAAAATAAAAAGTTAAAAAGATTAACCACCCCCTCCAAACTGTATGGCTTGATAGTATCTCGCATAGCAGAGAGGAGAGGACCCATGGTAGGTGATTGAGAAATAAATGAGATAAATTGCTGAATGAACAAAAGTTCTTTTGCATTATCTTAATGGACGTTTAAAAGAATAATGGCAATAGATGTCACTTTTGAGTACTTAATGTGTCAGGCATTGTGCTCAGCATTTTATGCACCATCTCATTTAATCCTCATAGGAACTTTATGGAAAAAAACCATTCCATCAAACAGTAATTCTACATATTTGGTAAAACTGTAAAGAAAAAAACGAAAATTAGTCCTGACAAAAGATCAGGATAATAGGCAGCACTGGGCAGTGGGAAGAACGGCGCTGCCAGGGGAGTGGGCCTGAGGATGTGGACGCACAACAGTGGGTATAAATGGGTCTTTGTTGCATTTTTAATTTTACAGTTGTACATATTCTTTACACGTGCATGGGCGCAATAATTTACATATAGTAAAATCAGGTGGGAGAAATATAAAAGTCTGAAAACAAAATGGAAGCAAGGTGGAGTAACGGAAGTTGTTTCATTGACAAGGGCAGACTCACAGAGACAGTAGCCCCCAGAGGGGACCTGGCTCACTTCTCTGAGTCACTGTGCCTGCTGGTGAGAAACCACACCAGACCCTCACAGAGAGGCCCCCAGCATAAACTATTGATCTGTCTTCTAAATGAGTAGTGCTGTGGGGAAATGAAATGATTTTCTGTGTACAGTTTGACAGCAGACGAGTGATTCCTTAATTTCTCATTAGCCCCTGACCCCACACAGAAATATGGTCCAGTCTCAGTGATCTGTGGTGATGAAGGGGGCCGGACATTCACGCTTTTCCTGTCGTAGCTCCTTCAGGATGTGGAGAGACGAGGGAGCCTGAATGAACGTGAATCTTAAGGGCTAAGACCCGGAAGGGGACTTTGAGAGTGTTATTGTAGGTAGTTAACTAGTTACTAATATTAAGAAAGGGAAGCAAAGGGAATTAGGCATTGAGCTTAGTAAACTGGGGAGCATAAGCCTGTCTGCCTCATCGGGAAGCTGCAGCTGCACTGCCCAGGGGAGCACAGCATTGCCCTGCCAAGGGGTCAGCACTGCTCCCTTTTCCACTCCTGTCAGATTGTTGGGGGTGCTGGGGGAGGTGCTGAACTACAGAGGCCTGCCAGTCTCACTAGGGGATGAGCCATCGAAAAACCGTGAAAGCTTGGGAAGTTGATTGATTCTTTTGAAAAAGCACCTGGCCCATCCCAAACCCAAGCTAATATCATCCCAGGGGAACGAAGTTGTTCTCTCGCTCTCTCTCTTGCTCATGCCCCACACTTGCCCCATTCCTTTGTGTGCGTTCTCACCCAGGAGCACGTGACCGTGTGGGTCTAGCAGCTACCGGGGCCTACGGCAGACTGTATGGCCTCCAAAGGACTAAGCTTTAATATGAAGCAGAAACTTTGGACACTGGCTTTTGTTTTGGCTTTGCTGCTGACATGGTTGGACTTCTTCCATGGCAGGACATTGGAAACACAGGGGGCACCTTCTGTGTCCACCTGAATAAATCACCTTGCTGCGTGGGTCCTTGGAATGCTTTCCTGTGATCCCATGGAAGAGCCTGATTTCCACCGACAACAGGAGCACTGGGCCAGCCACTGCATTTTACAGATGGAGAAAACAAGGCATGAGAAAGCTGGGACTTATTCCAGGTTTCACAGCTACTGAGCAGGCCTGAGTGACTGGATCCCAGGGTTCCAGACTCTCTACGGTTCCCGGTACTTACTGAGATTCTCCAAAAAGGTGTAAGGTGCTCACAGAGATATACACACAACAGTCACACACTCAGGTGATTGGAAAATAAACCCGGAAAACAAAGCCAAGTCTGGAGTATGGATTTTGTTCACAGAGTGGATTTTAAGTTTTCACAAGGCCATGTGATTTTAGCTGCCTTATCTGGACAAGTGTTCTAAGGACAGGACTCAGTGGCTGGGAACAAAACAGGGGGATCTGGAGATATTTGATCTTAACTTCTTTTTAAAAAATTATAGAAAGAAGTAATTTGTGAATACTTGTTCCCTATAAAAATTCAAACCATACAGTAGACATAGAATAAGAGGTCAGAGCACCCACTCCCTCCCTTTCCCGATGCTGCTCCCCTCCCTGCAGGTAACCACTACTAACGGTCATTCCTACCTTGTTTTGCACACTTAAATGTAGATATAAAACCTACATAGATGTAGTGTTGAAAAGATAAATGAATAGAACTATCCATCCATATTATTCTGTGATTTGTATTTTCTCTTAACAAAGTGTCTAACGAATCTCCCCTTCTGAGTACATGTGGCTCTACCTCCATCGTCTTAGTGACTGCCCTGCACACAATGGCATAACCGTTCTGGTGATAGGCATTAGCCTGAACTGAAATGAACAAGGACCCATGAATATTCCAGTACACGTGGCTTGGCCTGGCAGCTGTATGAGCCTTTTGTAGGATCTATTCTCAGAAGTAGAAGAACCCAGTGTCTGCACATTTGACCAGATACTTTGAAGGTGGCCACCGAAAACCTGTATATTAATCCCCCCTTATCGGCAGTTTCACTCTCTGTAGTTTCAATTACCTGTGATCAACCTCAGCCTGAAAATATTAATGGAAAATTCCAGAAATAAACAATTCATAAGTTTTAAGTCATTTGAGTACTGTGATGAAATCTCATGCTGTCCACCTAGGACATGAATCATCCCTTTGTCTGGTGTATCCATGCTGCCTCCCACCAGTTAGTCACTTGGTAGATAGAATCCCAATTATGATATACTGTAGCACTATCACAGTGCTTGTGTTCGAGTAACCCTTATTTTACTTAAAAATGGCTCCACAGCCCAAGGGTAGTGAGGCTGGCAATTTGGATATGTCACAGAGAACCAGAGGAGAAGCCCTATGCCCAGTGGATTCTTGTCCTTTGAATATAGGCCTATCTTTCTCTCTCTCTCTCTTAATTGTCAAGGATTCTCTCTTAATCTCTGGAGTTCAGTGATTCTACCGGACGTACTGAAACTATTCTTTTTCCCCTTCCCTTCCCTTCCCTTCCCTTCCCTTCCCTTCCCTTCCCTTCCCTTCCTTTCCTTTTGTTAGCTATTGATTTTTATTAAATGTCTGACAGTACTCTGACAGTTCGTATGTTTAGGTTACTGTGTGTAAATGAACAGAACTCGTAGCTCAGTAATGTTTTCCCAGTGCAGGTGGAAATCCCATTTCCCTTCCTCTGGCTGGAGTGTCACTGGTTGTGGTGGTGTGAAGAGCGGTGATGGGTCCTGGGAGACTGGCCAGTAGTTTGTCTTCAGAGGAATATTTGCTTCTTCCCTTGAGGTAGCCCAAAGTTATTTAGGAAATTACTTTGTCCCAGGCCCAATATCTATTCTGAGAATCTCCTATGTCAAAATTCCCATATTGAAGAGCAAAGGCCCGCGTCAGTACTTCACCAGGGCGTGGACACAGTTCTTCCGCTCTTAAAAGCAGTGACCGCACCTTCCACGGGTTCCCTCCTTTCTCCATGTTGCCTCCGGCCCTAGGGCTGTCCTAGAGCCCTTTACTGGAGGACTTCTCATTTGTCTTTGTGGGGCTGCAGATGTTTTAGACTCTCAAAGTTCTGATATGTTAGTGTCTACTCTCTGGGTTTTTCAGCTCTTGTAAAATTTATTTTGGTGAGCAAATTTCCTCTCTCATTTCAATGAAATTTAGAGAATGTGGCCAGGTAATGCTTTTCTCCATGTACGATCTCAGACCTTTATTTAATCTTCCTCCTTCAAATAAGTTTGAGATCATTTTCTGGACAAGTCATCTTCAAAATATTCTGCTTTATAATAAAGGGTTGGACAGCTAGAACGACAGGAGAAAACCAAGTTATTATTGCCGCCTCCTCCCAAATTAAGTTGGCCTTGTTATCTAGAAAATAAGGAAACTATAAAAAAAGAATTAAAAAAATCTAAATCCCACCAACATATTCATGTTAATAATTTCATATGAATAGTTTTAGTTGTTTTTTTAAATATACACATAGAAATATACTTTGTTTTATAAAATGAGATTGCTGTCTTCTCCGTGGCTAATGTTTATCATGCACTTTTATGTCTCAGGCACTTTGCTGAGCTTTTTATTATTTTATTTTACATTATCTTATTGAATCAATTTTCTCACCCGGTCCTTCTAACGGCCCTTTCTAACTGGGGCTGTTATTAGTCCCTCTTTTACAGGTGAGGAACTGAGGCTCTTTGAGGGTCAGTAACTTGCCCACGTTCATCTAACATTGTTAAGCACTGCACTCTATCACCTACTTTATATACTATTTTATAACCTGATTTGGAAAGCAAATGAATTCCTTTGCATGTCAGTTTTCAAATAATGCAAACAATGCTGTGTTGCAGACTGTTCATTCACCAAGTTGTAGAGAGCAAGGTGTTGTTTTGGGAACTGGAAATACGTAAGACATAGTCTCTGGCCACGCAGAGTTTTCATTCTAGTCTGAAACCTTTTAAATTGATTTAATTCTTAAAATTTTTATTGAATTTATTGGGGTGACATTGGTAATAAAATTATATAGGTTTCAAGTGTACAGTTCTATAATACTGTGCATCTTGTCAGGGACCTGGATTATTACAAATAGTTTCCCAAATGCCTATTTTATTACAAATGTGAGAGACCTAAGATCCTAGTGTGTGTTCATCGTGGGAGTTGGTCTGGCCTGGAAGGCACGGGAAGCTTGAGGAGCTGACATAGCAGAGGAAAGTTTTACTGTTGCCTACTGGGCCCTTGGCAGTCTGGATGCTTCCATGGCTCCGTCTGTGAAATGGTGTGAAGTAGAATCCAATCCAAGAAGCTTGTGAGAACTATATTAGCCTGATGACATTCTTACTAAGATTCCCTGGAATTAAGATGTCCTTGCTGTGCACAAATCATCTGAATGAATTAAACATGTAATTGAAAGGTTCATTGTGGGCTACTCGAATGCTTTGCTGTACCAGAAATAAAATGAAAATGCAATTATTTTCTCTATCAAATAAGTATTATATACTGAGGGCTTCCCCATCTCCATTAGCACTGTCCAGTTGCACAGAGGCAATTATATTGTTATAACATGTTCAGACACTCAGAGGCTCCTTCAGCTTAAGGCAGACAAGCACTACAGAATCATTTCCCTCCTTATTTGCCACCCAGTAGTTCTTGCTGCCTCTCTCTTTTTCTTTCTAAAACCTATAAGCCAGTAGTTTTGGGTTTTTTTTTTTAAGACTCCAGAGCAGGCAGCCATTTTCAAAGGGTGTTTGTTTCCTCTATATTTTGAGCATGTCAAAGCTAGCATCATCATGAAACTGGTATGAAAATTCCTTGCTATACTCTGGGTGGGTCATGATTTGTTTGCAGGTTACCTTCCTTGTATCAACTCGGGTACTCAGGATATGTTGTCAGTAAATCAAATGCTTGGCAGATCAGTCACTGACCCTGGAATAATTCTATAAAACTACAAAGGGACTCCAGTTAAGAAAGTCCTCATCATCTTCCTCTACTGCATGATAAAAATGAAAATATTAGCCCTGTCTGGTGTAGCTCAGTGGATTGAGAGCTGGCCTGTGAACCAAAGGGTCGCTGGTTCAATTTTTAGTCAGGGCACATGCCTGGGTTGCGGGCCAGGTCCCCAGTGGAGGGTGTGCAGAGGCATCCACACATTGATGTTTCTCTCCTTCTCTTTCTCCTTCCCTTCCCCTCTCTCTAAAAGTAAATAAAATCTGTTTTAAAAGTGAAAGTATTAGTTACCATTCACCAAGCACTCACAATGTGTCATGGGTTTCACACACATTACTAATCTGCTGAAGAAATTGTAAATCCACAGTATTAAATAATTTGCTCAATGCCACTGTAAGAGGTAGAGCTAAGATTTGAATCCTGATCTTTCTGGAATCCAAACACAAGCTTTTCCTACCTGTGGTGGTTTTTAAAAGAAATGGCTGCAAATTCTTTCTTTTTTCCCCCTGTGAGAGGTAGGGTCCTACTCTTTAAATCTGGGAGGGCTTGTGACTGCTTTAATCAATAGAGTGACAGAGGTGTTGCTACCTGACTTTTGAAGCTGAGTCACAGAAGACCATGACCATCTGCCTTGTCTGCTGGAGTATTTGCTCTTGGAACTCTGAACCACTAGTAAAACGCCAACTATCCGGATGCCGCTGTGGTTAGTGGAAGACCAAAACACATGGAGTGGGCATACATTTAAGCATTGCAGCTACAGTTGGCAGTTCCAGCTAAGCTCCAACTTTGACACACCCAGCCCAGGTGCTAGACATACAATTGAAGAAGCTTTAGATGTTTCCAGCCCCCATCATTCAATTACCCCAGATGTTTGAATCTTCCTAGCTGAAGCCCAGATGCTATGTACACAGACAGACTGTCCTGGTTGTGTCCCATCCAATTTCTAACCACAGAATCCTGAGCATAATAAAACCCTTGTTGTTTTATGCCACCAAACCTGGGGTGATTTGCTGTGCAGCAATATTTTGCAGAGTTGGAACAGATCTTGGGTGTTCATAAAGCTACCTTCTACCTAACCAGAATCTCATCTATTTCTAATGAGAGTTTACACATTGGTGGTGAATGAGGTAAATCTGACATTCAGAAGAATGTTGTTTGGCTTCTAGAATTTTTGAGTTTTAACAAAAATTAAATTTTACATGAAACTGGAATTTCTGGTTTCTCTGGGAATATCAGAAGATTGGAAATACTGGGTAAGAAAATAGTGCTGTACTTCTGAGTAGAAGCTACCTCCTTCTCCTGGGCCTTTGCTCTTCAATGTTAGGGTGCTTAGCACTGTGATTGCGTTATTGCCCTCCCTTTCTGCCTCTTTACTGTGGGTATGAGCAGTGTTTGCAGGCCCCAAGGATAGTTGATCCTATAGCCTGTGTATGAGTATGAAAAGTTGCTTAAGAATTCTTGTTTCTTCCACTTTAATATTCCAAAGTTCAAGTACAGGTTGCATTATTGTAATCTACTTTGCATGTATAGTAATTATAGTGATGACTAGAATACCTTTTAATGCTGTAAAATAGTACAGCTTAAAAGGAGCATTAAATCCCAAATGTTATATTTAAGCATCCATCTGTCATGATAAAGAAAGTTTGGAAGAGAAGTTGGGTAACTGTTTTTATTAGGAAAAAGATCACTGTCTTGCACTCAGTTTGATAAAGAAGATGATACTTCAATTGTGGACTTAATGCTCCTGCTGCTCAGGACTTATGAATGGATTTGTTCTTGAAGAAGATCTTTTTTTCCAGAGTGCTTTCTAGAAAAGAATTTGGATCTTGGCGTGGATCCATCCCTTTGTTGTTCGTGAGTTGAAACACAGCCCTTTTGGGCAGTCATGATAAATCACTTGATTTAGGACAGCCATCAGTGAAAGTAGTGGCTGTTTACTTTGTGAGGGTGATTAGAATATTAATGGGACTCCTTGCCAAGTGACAGAAGAGGCAAGAGAAAGAGAAGCAAAAATTTCGTATTTACTGAACACTTAAAATTCAGACCAAAGCAGAATAACCCAAACCTATTTTCATTGGCAGTGTGGCAGAAGGGAATGCCTTACAATTTTTTTCACTCAAATTTCAGAGTTAAAGAACATGGGATAAAGGAGGAAAGAAGGGGAAGGGCCTAGATACAGAACAAGTATAAATGCCCCATGGACATGGACGGCAGGGCGGGGACTGACTGTGGGAGTGGGCGGTGGGCAGGGCAGGGGAGAGCAACAGGGAAAAATTAGGATGCAGGTGGCAAACACACGGCCCTCCACCTTGTTTTATCCAGCCCGGCACCTTGTTTCTACCCAGCTGCAGCGCCGAGCTCTCGCTTGACTGTTAAGGAGTAGTTACATTTATACAGTCCTAGAATTACATTCGGCCCTTTGATGGCAACCGCAAGGCTGATGTGGCTCCTGGTGAAAATGAGTTTGACTCCCCTGAATTAGGACAACTGTAATAGAACAACAACAACAACAAAAAGTGTTTAAAGAATAATAATATAAAAAGAATATAGGAAGTGATTACAAGGAAATTTATTAAAACTCTTCCTCTAGAGATATTTGATTAAAAAACAAGACTTTCTAGCTAGGACAAAGTTATTCCAACTTTGGAGCGAGGCAGTGGGAAGAGATAGGAAAGGCCGATGAAAACTTTACAGCCTTTTGAAATCTCCATTAGAGCTTTGATAGCTGCTGCTTACTTTGGTCAATGGCTGTAGACCCATAGCAGGAGGCCTTAACAAAATTTCCTTGGAATTGGGTGTGTTTTAGATGATCATTACTTACTATGGCTGATATGTATTTACTGTTAGAATTGTGTTCTTATGAGGTTAATGCAGTCCTGACACCATCCATGTTTTCAGATTATCCCTCTGGCCCTGTTCAGCATGATGTAAGTCACAAAGAGGACTGTCCACCTTGTAGACAAAGTTTCACATAGTAATTGTTTTGTCTTCTGACTTTTATAAATAGATTTAAAATTTCAGGAAAATTGTTAAAGTCAGCATGTGGATATTGTCAAGAGGGGTTACAGCATGGGGCTAGGGATGCTAATTATATGAATGCTTTTGGCCATTGTTATTAGAATTCAGCATGGAATGACTAACTCCACTAGGTGAGCTGATGAGAAAAGTCACAGAAAGTCATGGATGGGCACATAATGACACAGGTTCTTTTCATGAAGCAAACATGCCGTTTTCTAGTATTCCAAAGAAAGAGAGCAAGAAATACAACTTTTTCCACATTCCATGAGGAAATTTCCCTTGAGTAGCCATGTGAATCTTTTTCTCTGTCAAAGAAATATGAATCCAGCCCCTTACATCTTACTAAAGCCTGTCCCACTGAGTCAGATGCTGTGATGTATTTGCCATAACCTTCTACAGAAACGAAGAGCTTCATTCCTCAGTTTTGGAGCATGTTCACAGAAAGCCCCCAGCTGCCAGCCCCCTACTGTGTTTGCCTTGGCAGAAGAAAACCTCACCCAAAGTTACCATTTTTCCAGGGGCAACATGTACCCTTCCCAATGACTGATCAAAATAGGGATATGCAAACTTCCACCAGACCACCCTTACTTCCCGCACTGACTGCAGAGTATTAAGGACTTCAAGACCACCCTCAGTTTCACTAGGAGGACTCACACAACTCACTGAAAGCTGTTATGCTCATGTTTATAGTTTATTACAGTGAAAGAATGCAAATTAAAACCATTGAAGGACAAAATGCAGGAAAATTCCACATAAGAAGCTTCCAGTTGTTCTTTCCTGGTGGATTTGTGGACAGCACTAATTTCCCCAGCAACAGTGTGTTTCAAAACACTTGGAGTATTGCTAACCAGGTTAACTCACCTGAGTCTTAGTGTCCAGGGTCTTTATTTAGGGCTCCATCGTGTAGACATGGTTGAGTTCCCACATGGCTGACCTCAGTCTCCAACTCCTCTAGAGATCAAGTTGATACCTCATGACCAAAAGTACCTGCCATAAACAATATTGTTAGACTATCTGCAATGGTCCAAGGCCCCTTGGTAAGCAGAGATACTTTTATTAGGCAAGACATTCCAAGGACTTAGAGATGACTTCCCAGAACTTGAGGGTAAAGGCAAGATTTCTCTTAGGAAAAGGTTGAATTCTTTACTATAGAGGACATAAAGACCTTGTTCCCCCAACTCTGAAGGTTCATAATGGTTTCGTAGTGTGCTGTAGGGTGAATGGAATCCTTCTTTGAAAATGCAATGCAGGAAAAAGTTGGGGGCTTCCGGCCAAGATGGAGGCATAGGTAGACACACTGTGCCTCCTCGCACAACCAAAAGAAGGACAACAACAATTTAAAAACAAAAAACAACCAGAACTGACAGAAAATCGAACTGTATGGAAGTCTAACAACCAAGGAGTTAAAGAAGACACGTTCACCCAGACCGGTAGGTGGGGCGGAGCTGGGCAGCTGGGGCAGAGAGGACTCGCAGCAAGGTGGTGGCTGATGGAGCAGGTGGTCCCACATTCATGCTCAGATAAACCGGGATAAACTTGGGGAGTGAGACAGACCACGCAACCCAGGGTTCCAGTGTAGGGAAATAAAGCCTCAAACCACTGATTGAAAACACCTATGGGGGCTAAGGTGTTAGTGGGAGGAACTCCCAGCCTCACAGGGGAGTTCATTGGAGAGACCCACAGGGTCCTAGAACATGCACAAGCCCACCCACCTGGGAATCAGCACAGAAGGGCCCAATTTGATTGTGGGTAGCAGGGGAAGTGACTAAAAAACAGCAGAGAGTAGAGCAATCACCATCGTTCCCTCTCAGACCCTTCCCCACAGATAGCATCACAGTACAGTACGTGGGTTGCCCCACACTGGTGAACATCTAAGGCTCTGCCCCTTATATGTAACAGGTGTGCTGAGACCAAAAAAAAAAAAGGCCCATATGAAAGATCAGATCAAAGCTCCAGAAAAAATACAACTAAGCAATGAAGAGATAGCCAACCTATCGGATGCATGGTTCAAAACACTGGTAATCAGGATGCTCACAGAATTGGTTGAATTTGGTGGCAAATTAGATGAAAAAATGAAAACTATGTTAAGTGAAATAAAAGAAAATGTACAGAGAACCAATAGTGATGGGAAGGAAACTAGGACTCAAATCAATGATGTGGACCAGAAAGTAGAAAAAAACATTCAACCAGAAAAGAATGAAGAAACGAGAATTCAGAAAAATGAGGAGAGGCTTAGGAACCTCCAGGACATCTTTAAACGTTCCAACATTCGAATTATAGGGGTGCCAGAAGGTGAAGAGGAAGAGCAGGAAATTGAAAACTTATTTGAAAAAAATAATGAAGGAGAACTTCCCCAACCTGGCAAAGGAAATAGACTTCCAGGAAGTCCAGGAAACTCAGAGAGTCCCAAAGAAGTTGGACTTAAGGAAGAACACACCAAGGCACATCATAATTATATTGCCCAAGATTAAAAAGGAGAGAATCTTAGAAGCAGAAAGAGAAAAGAAGACAATTACCTATAAAAGAGTTCCCATAAGACTGTCAGCTGATTTCTCAAAGGAGACCTTACAGGCAAGAAGGGGTTGGAAAGAAGTGTTCCAAGTCATGAAAGGCAAGGACGTACATCCAAGATACTCCATTCAGCAAAACTTTCATTTAGAATGGAAGGGCAGATAAAGTGCTTCTCAGATAAGGTCGAGTTCAAGGAGTTCATCATCACCAAGCCCTTATTATATGAAATGTTAAAGAGATTTATCTAGGAAAGGGAGGATGAAAAAGTATGAACAGTGGAATGACAGCAAACTCACAGTTATTAAAAACCACACCCAAAACAAGAACAAAAGGAAACTAAGCAGACAACTGGAGCAGGAACAGAACCACAGAAATGGAGATGACATGGAGGGTTATCATCAGGGGAGTGGGAGGGGGAGAGAGGGGGAAAGGGTACAGAGAATAAGTACCATGGGTGGTGGGTAGGGGATAGACAGGGGGAGGATTGGAATAGCGTGGGAAATGTGGAAGCCAAGGAGCTTATGTGTATGACCAACAAGAGCTGGGACAGTATTCATGGACATGAACTAAAGGGGGGAATGTGGGTAGGAGGGGGTGTGCAGGGTGGAGGGGAGTGGGTGGGGAAATGGGACAACTGTAATAGCATAATCAATAAAATATATTAAAAAAAAAGAAAATGCAATGTAGCACTTATGTCTCTACCCAATTCTTTTTTTCTTCCTTCCCTTCCTCAGGTGTTGATTCTAAGATCACTTCCTAATAATGCACCTGCTTGCTATTCTCCAACTCAGGATCCACTTCCAAGGGAACTCAACTTGTAGCAGTTGGGGCCACAAGTGGTCAAGAAATCAGATTCTGGACTGGGATTTTAGAGCTGGATCACTTGCTCCCCAGTTGCCAACAAAGAACCCATCATTAGCAGAAGGAAGAGCACAAATAACCCCTGGTACAAATAACAACATAGCAGTGCCAGAGTTAAAACTGTCGTCAGCAGCAAATTAAAATTGCATCCTGGTGGAATAGAATGCATTTAGTACATGTGATCAATCAGGTATTGAGAAATACGAGAAATACTGGGGAAATATTAACTATAAGGAGGTGAAATTGTGTGGCTATTGCTAAATGTAATTGATGCTCTGGAAAAAGAAGCACGTGATTAATCAGAAATTAAAAGCCACATATGAAGTCCAGAGGGCCTTCTTGGTAGCATATAAATTGGCTTTCATCTCCTCCAGGGGATGGTGAAGGGTGAAGCTGTAGGGTGACCAACTACCCTAGTTTGCTAGGAACTGAAAGTGTATTCAATCTGTGGGACGTTTAATTTAAAACAGAAAGCTCAGGACCAACTGGGGTAAGTTATTCATCCCAGGGGATGCAAAAAACCGAGGACCAAGTCTAGTGCTTTACTGTAAGAGTAATTGCACTCCAAAGTTTTAATTCCCAACCAATATAGATTGGGTAGGCCAAAGTTGAGAAAGAATCTTGCCACATAGGATGGAAACATCTAGCTTGTAGCCCAAAATCTTGAATCCCCAGAATCCTCTAAAACTTTTGATACCTGAAAATTAGCCTACTTCACTCTGTTAAATACTGGTACTTCCCCCTTGTTTGAAGATTGTTCGTTGGGCTCTCCCACACAAAACAACAACTTCTCTTCAGGACCTTCCCTGTGTTGTCTACTTGGTTTAAGTCACAGTGTAACCACACTGGAGAAATTCTGGGCCTGATGAAGAAGGAAAGACAGTATACCCCGGGGGAGCTTCAGAATCTAGCCAGTGTGTACCAACAAGAGCTGGGACAGTATTCATGGGACTGAATTCTGAGGGCACTTGATCAAGGGGAGCATGGAACACAAGAGTTGGGAAAGGGAGAGTTTATGGATTTTGGAGTGTTCTCCTGAGATACAGAATTTTATAGTCTGGCAAGGACTCTGAGTAATGATTTGAACATGATAATAGGATGGTTCCTAGAAGTACGTTAAGTGAGGTAGAAATGCAGGATTGTCGGAGCTGATGAGTTTGGAGGAAGGGATTAAAAGACTCAGAGAAGGGCATATGCCAGGGTGGATAGACTATAGAAGGCAGAAAACCAACCAAAGGACTATGTCCTATGGGAGGGGAAGGTGGTCATAGAATACACCATTTCCCAAAGCAATAAGGGGAGCGCTAATGAGAGCGGCACCAGCATTACTGGGGAATTCCACGGCAGGCCAGGGCCGGTGGTAGGAAATGACATTGCAGAACTGGACTCACTGGTAACAATGGGGATAACGGAGCCCTAAAACAATGGAGATCAGGTGATAAGGCTTTATTATCAGAGACAGATGTAAATAATTATCGTAATAACTGGCAGGCCTCAGCTGCAGAGTGATGGAGGTATTTAATAGGGCATGGTATCCCTCAGGGAAAAACCGATGGTTGCCAACAGGGTACCGCTCAAATAGACAAATAAAAGAAATTAAGGAAGTATGATTAGGAGACCGAAAGTAACCACCCATTAAAAAGTCACCATTATTGCCCAGTTTCCTAACCTGAGGAAGTTTTCTGACCCAGAAACTATTGCTTGAAGGAAAGATCAATTTTCTGGGAGCAAGACCAATTTCCAGCAACACCATGGCAAATACACGTGGTGGTAATCCCCCAGTTCTTCTCCGAAGTGACCTATATCCATTTAATCAAGTAACTGTGCACTGGGGAAAAGGGGATACCTGAATATTTTAAGGATTGTTGGATGTTTTTTCCAAGATGACATTGATAACTAGGGACCCTGGGTATCATCATGCTTCCTTCTCTTCCCTCGTGTTACAGTGAGAACATATGGAAGCCACGTAATAAATATAGTCTGGGTCCAGGTCCATCTCACAACAGATAGATCCAATTCCCTGAACGTATGATTGGAAGAGACATGCTTGGTGATTATCACAACCCATGACTAGATCCTTGGCCTATGGGGTAGGAGCAACCATAATGGGGAAGGCTGAATGGAAATCTCTGAAGCTGCTTTCCACCACACCCTCAGCCAAGATAGTAAATTGGTGAAGGGAGGAATGGAAGAAATTAGGGACCGTTCTGCATCAAGACCTAAAGATGCAAAATAGTCCCTGTCATATTCCCATTTAATTCATCACACTGGCCCCTATAAAATCCAAACAAGCTCTGGGTAATCATCGTCGACTACTGCAAACTCAACTAAGTAGTAGCCCCAATCACTACTGTGGTATTTTTGCTGGAGCAGATCAACACAACCTTGGGTGCATGGCATGAGGTCATTGATCTGGCCGATGCATTCTTTTCCATCCTTCTCAGGGAAGACGATCAGAAACAGTTGGTATTCACTTGCAGTGGACAAGAGCATACATTTACCATCTCGTCCTAGAACTGTGTTAACTCTCCCTCTCTCCGTCATCGTGTGGTAAAACAGAGACCTGGGGGGTTTGGTGGGAAGGATATTGATTAATGTGTGTGCAGTCTGCCTCATTTAGCCAAAAGTCAGGCTATTTTTCTAATAGAGCTACAAGAAGAGAGAATAGCTGCCTCCCGAAGAACTGATATTTCTTTCACTGGGAGTGTCCCTGCAAATTAGATACCTCTTGTCACGACCATTGTGGGAAGGACCCATGCCTGTTTCTGATGGAGGTAGTTGGAATTGCCAACATTGAGATTCTCTGATTTTGAAATAGAGGGATGAACAAGAGTGAAGTAGGTGAAGCCAGGATGTGAACTTTAGAAGAACACCTTCAGGTGGATACGTTGAGTCATATGCCGAGAAATAATGAAGTTCCGCTCATCCAATGGCATGGACTTAAATAGGTTTGAAGACGGCATGTGTTTCAGAAAATAGTTCATCTCTTGGGTGTCTATTATAAGCATATTTCAGCCTCGTCAGTTCGATTAGGGCTGTTCATAACTTAATATCCTTTTGGCTTTATCTCTTATTCCAGTCACTGCTGTGCTGGCCAGGTCAGCAGAGATTTCCACCAGTTTCACAGGGTAAGCCTTAGGCCTGTGCTATGCTCCTCATGAGGAGCATGCTCCTTGTGAGTCTTCCCCTTTGCTGCAGTATGGGGTTCCTTCAGGAAATGCTGGGCTCACGCACATATAACCCAACGCGGTGCAGGAGGTTGTGCCCCATGGGATACTCCTTGACCGATGGGCAACAGGAGCTGCTGGAGCAATGCTTTCTCTCCTCTACCCTGGTGGGCAACATGGGTATCCTATATGGTCCCATGGCATCCAGCACCCAGTCTCATATAGCGGTGGCCAACACAGTGATGCATCCTTATGTTGGCTCTTCCCTATTTTTTCTTTTGTCTCTCACTTGTTTCTCCTGAGATAACACCCCCAAATAAATAACTGGCACTCAAGCCTTTGTCTCAGGTTCTGCTGTTGGGGTGAATGCTGCCTCTGCTCCGTAATGTGGAAGTTTCATAGGTGCTCCCAGCCAGATGTGACCAGAAGCTATATCGTTCACACACAGCCTACACTGTGTGTGTGCGCCCTCTGTTCTCACTTGTTTTCTAAGCTACAGCAAAGCAGGTCAGGGTCCATTCTGAGCAAGGAACTCATTTGAGGAATCATAGCAGTGAGCATTTTTTCCATTGGTTTTTATCTGTCAAGCCCTGTACTAAGTGATTTATATACATTATCTAATTTACTCCCTAACTTAATCCTAATGGGGGCGGCACCATCGTCATTCCTATTTATACCTATGGAAACCGAGGCTGAGCAAATTTTAATAACTTTCTTTAAGTGACTTGGCTGGTGCCTGGTGAAGCCAGAAGGTCATCAGATTTCACTGTGATGTCAGAACGGAGCTCTTAAACACGAGAAATACCAAGATGCAAATCAATACTAGGCCCTGTGGGGGTGATTAATGGTGTTTGATGACCAGCATTTCGTGTGCAAGCATTAGGATGGGACTGCACACTGCGCGGATCTCTGTCAGCCCAGAGAGGAGCCAGACTCTCCAGCGGCAGTGAAAGGTCTCGTTCACCAGACGGGCGAGGGTCAGCAGAACAGGCCCGCTTGGCCTCCCATCTGGCTTTGTTCAATTGCTGGACAAGGGTGAACTCTATGATATTTGTTTATGAATATATATAATGCTTATGATTATTTATGACATCTGTAAATAGATGGCTCTGCTGGGTAATTTATGACTGCTTCTCGAGCTTTTAATCACAGAGATGGCCTTAAAAATAATTTCAGTCTGTCATTGGGGGACAAATAGATGGTGTTTGCTATGCTGGGCTGCAATAGGAGCGGCTGGTAACCCCTGGAAACAAAACAAATAGGATGAGGTAATTTACAAAAGTGCTTCATTATTCAAAACCATCTCACTGTCCTCACTTCTTCATGTTATACTGAAGTATAACGCTTGTCTTAATTAGAAGAAACAGGTCATGACTCCAAAGGCAAACAGAATCATTCTTCAAGAAGTGCTCTAATCTTCTAACCTGAGGTCAGGCTGCATGGATAAGAGAAGTACTGGAAGGGGGAGCATTTTTTGTTTAGAACGACTGCTGAGCAAACATTTCCTTCTTCCCACCACAATCAGCTTCCAAAGCGACCCACAAATGTCTGCCTGAGGAGGATACCCAGCATCCCGGCGCAGCTCTGGCACACCTGCTCGGTGGTTTGATGATAGCAGTTACACACAGCATATCTGCTCCCCAGAATAGACTCAACTGAACAATAGCGGGTGCGGTTTCCTTTCAGTTGTCTTTTCCAAAGCATAGTAATTAATGCATCCCAAGGTTGTCATAAGTGTGTAAAATATTCTTTGTTACATGACATGCAGTTATTTGCATGAACCAATTTTATTAGTTTCCTGGGACTCTGTCCCCAAATGAAAATGAAAGAAGAACCACAGTGACAAGAACCATAACTATGAGTTCTGTCTCCTTGGGCAACTTTTGTAGGCTTTCAGAGCATGTGCTAGGAGTGACGGGGAATTTAAAGATGAATCAGGTGTAGAATGTGCCTTCTGGAAGCTTAGGAGGGTGTTAACAAATATACCCCAAATAACTAAAATATGAGAGTCAAATTTCATCATAGGTAAAGTGTTATAGGAGCTGAACAATGAGATTACCTCAAACTGAAAGGATCCAGAAGGACTCCAGCTATGTAGAATACCATGGATTTAGTCTTGGAGGGAGGGTTGGGTTTGAGTACTCAGGGGTTGGGCTGGGAAGGACATTCCAGATGGAGGGAACAGCCTGTGCAAAGGCAGAGTTTGCAAATGTCAGCGTGTGTGAGCAGCAGTGTGGGGAGTATGAGAGCGGTGTGAGTCCAGGGAACTGAGGAAAGATGGTGAGAGATTTGCCCATTGCATGAGGAATTGCGGAGTTGCCCCTTGGATGACTTAATCCTTCAAAACCAAGGCTGTGAGTTGTTGAAAGTCACATTGTTAGCAATTAGCAGTAGGGTGGATTACAGCCCCAACTCCTGGTTCTCAGTCCAGTAAGTTCTCTCTTCCTCACTTTAGATTACAAGGAGTAATTTTGTAATCTTTGCTTTATTTTGGGTCATCTATGACAGATATCTTGAGGAGCCCATTTTGGGCAGTCAAATGCAGTATGGTTCTGAGGGCTTACTCTTGGAAAGCCACCAGCTTTGTGGTTAATCGTGAATAGGTTTACTCTTGCTTCCCTTCCACCCTCCCTCACCCATTAGGATACCAGTTGGACCAGGTCTGAGCCAGTAAGGCCTAGTAACAGGCACGTGGCTAGGGCGTGTGTGTGGGAGAGAAGGATGTGTGTACGTGCGTATGTGCCTGATGTCTCTGTACCAAGGCCAAATATGAATCACCTTTGGACTTTGCTCATTTGACTTGGCATGGGCAAAAAGCCAGAACAAAGAAGAGTTTTGCTTTGTCCTAAAGTGTGTTTACCCCTGTGCTTAGCTGGAGCTCAGGTAGAGGAAATAGTTCATTGACTAGGAAAGCCCTTTCTTAAAGTTGGCCATGTGCTTCCTTAGCCGAGGGAGGCAAAGAATTCATACACTCAGACATTGGAAGGGACCTTACAGATCATCTGCCCCAAAGCTTCCCGTGACAGTACATGGCTTCTTGAAGCAGGCCAATATGTGCCTCTCAGGGTGAGTCTGACGGTCAACCAGTAGTAATTGAGAACTTAGTGTTTGCAGGGTAAGGGTGTCTGAGGGTGAAGTGAGGTAAGCCTAGTCAAGTGCCTGATACACTGTGCCCTGTGTTGGAAATGGTGTGGACAGCACTCTGGAGACCCAGGGACCCAATGTGCAAGAATTCCCGGTGGGGGCAAGGGTCAGTTTTTGTGGATTTAGCTCTGCAGCCTCCCTTCTCCCTCAGAGCCCCTGTTTTCAACTGATATCCTTATTTCATAAACTTAGCACCCAGAAAGACATCTGTACTTGTACCCAAATGAGGAGTGAATTTTTAATTTTTCTTTTAAATCCTTCCTAGGTTTTGTAATTTTTTTGTGATCATTTAAAATGCAAATTATTACTATTTTTCCTTTTGTTTTTATTCGGTTAGAATTTACTATTTGTATTAATTTCCTAGGGTAGTTGTAACAAATGACCACAAATTGTGTTTATAACAGCAGAAATGTATTCCCTCACAGTTCTGGAGTCCTGAACTTAGAAATCAAGGTGTTGGCAGGGCCACACTCCCTCCGAAGCCTGATGGGACCCTCCCTCGCCTGGTCCTAGCTTCTGGCAGCTCCCAATAGTCCTTGACACTCCTTGACTTGTACACGCCTCACTCTACTCTATGTCTTCTTCATCATTGGCCTTTTCCCCCATGTCTCTGTGTGCTTACATGGTCTTCTTACAAAAATACCAGTCGTTGGATTTACGACCCGCCTTGCTCCAGTATGACCCCATCTTAATTAATTCTACAAAAACTTTATTTCCAAATAAGGTCACATTCTGAAGTCCCAGGTGAACAGAATTTGGTGTGTTGGGGGCACATTGTTCAACCCAGTAGAATATTCTTAAAGGGATTTTGGAAGAGAAGGAAGGGTACATAGTGGATGATGAATTCACACTGTTGCCTTCCTTCTGCATTTTATCTTTCAGAACTCTAGATTAGCTGGTTGACTTGGATACGAGGCTCTAAAGAGTTGGGGAGTTTGTGGAAGGAGCTCCTGAGTGAGCATGGGCCCGGAGGGTAGCATGGTCCTCCAGGCTGGGCTGTGGCACTGCCTGGTCAGTTTTGGACCAATGCCGCTCTTTCGCGACGGTTCCTTTACCAACAGGAATTAAAACAGTCAGATTCCTGCCCTGACTCTGACATTTACTACTGATATAACTTCAAGCAAATGATATAATTTCTCTGAACCTCAGTTTCCTCAGCTATAAATTAGGAATAGCAATAACGCCTGCTTGTCCTATATCCCTAGGGTGTAATAAGGATCAAGTGAGAGGAAAAATGAAAAGTCCTTCTCACTTGCTGATGATCACATCTATGCTTTTGAAGTCATGGTGACCTTCTAAAAACATACATGAATTCCTTTTACTTCCTTGTGTGAAGCCGTCTAATTGCTCCTTTATGTTTCAGATAAAGCCTAGACTTGTTCACACAGGTTCTGCAAGTTTAAAAGGTCCTGTAGGTTCCGGTGCCAACACGCCTTTTCAGCCCGAGTGCCCTCCGTAGGTCCTGTGTCTCCCCTGTGCCCTTTGCTGACTATTCCAGCTCACACCTGAAAGTTCATTTTCTGGACCACTTATTTTAGCACTTGATTGTATCTCGTCTTGAATTATTCTTTCTTTCTTGTAGGAAGATTTAATCAAGTAACAATCTGGAGAAGAAGAATAATAAAAGCAGAGAGCTCCAGGTGAAGTGGGAAAGTCTCATCTGCTCATATCTTATTTTGGTCCTGTCTTTGCTCTTTCTATGACCCTTCTCCCCACAACCTTGGCTTTGTGCAGAACTGCTTGAAAACCGTTGTACACGCATTAGTTCAAAACGGAAGTTCTCTCTCTCTCTCACTTCTTTTTCTCTAAGATAGCATTAAAGTTAGAGTAAAGAATTTTTTTTTAGAAAACAATAAACTTTTAAAAACTAGAAGAACTAAGTGTAGCCTATGGGGGTATCAATGCTTTATGCCTTTCAGCACATATCTGGAAGGAGGAAAACATGGAGAAACATTGGCTAATAAAAGAATGTGCACTTGGGCTTTAGCTAAAGAAGAACATCCCCTGCCAAAATAATAATAGAAAGGCTCTGTCCTTGGAGACAGCATGCATGGACAGAGGGTGGAAGCAGAAATTAGGCTTGAAAACAGAAGAAAAATTGAAGATCTTTGGAACTGTTGATCTCACTCTCTTAATTTTTTTCTGTGCAACCTGAAACAGCCCTTGTCCTCAAGTGGAATCTTTTCTAAAGAAGTGGAACGTACTCTTTGGGAGGAATAGTGTGAGGCTTACTCCTCCAGAGGAAGGCTCTCCTAATTCTGGCACACGGGGGTCTCAGATGTTATGGCTGGCTTTCTACCTGTTCGCTTAGAACAAAACCTGTCAGTCAATAAGCTAAACCTTTATTCACAGAGCTCCTGGTTAGCTGTTCTACGGCTTCCTTCTTAACTATGAAAAGACATCTGAGGATTATAAGAACTTTTGAACAGAGCCTGTGACATGAGAGAGAATGGCCAAGAGAAACAAGTGAAAATGAGCCTGGGGGAAATGGAAATAATTCAAGGGAAAGAAGAACACTTAAAAAAATTAGTTCCTCATAGGAACTGGAGAAGATATTGCATCCATAAAACAGGAGAGAATTTTATGAAAAGGGGAAAAAAGGATAAAATAAGAAACATAAGAGAGGATTGCTAACAAAGTAAACCCAAATAAGGATTGGAAGACAACGTGAAGGAAATCTTTAAGAATTTAGAACAAAAAGAATGAGAGTGAGAGAAAGAAAGGAAGGGGAGAAAGAAAGAATTTGAAAGAAAGAAATAGGCAAGGTAAGAAGATCAGTCCAGGAGTTGCATCCTCTCAATCAAGTATTGGCATTAATAGGAGTTGCTGAATTGATAGAGGAAACCAGAGGAGAGGAAATTATTAAATAAATAAGAAAAGAAAATTACCCAGAACTGGAGGGAAATGTAAGTCTCAGATTAAAAAGGCTTACTGAGTATTGAATGGAACCGATTAAAAAGGATCTACACCAAGACAAATACTCATACAATTCTGCTTCCTTGAAGATAAAGAGATCTTAAAAGTTTCCTGAGAGGAAAAGCAGGCAACTTAGAAAAAGACAAGAATTAGCGTTTTAGTCTGTTTAGGCTGTTATAACAAAAAAGCAGAGACTGGGTAGGACATAAACAACGAACATTTATTGCTCACAGTTCTGGAGATGGAAAGTCCAAGATCGAGGTGCCAGCACGGTTGCATTTTGGTGAGACTCTCTTCCTGACTCATACCCGTCCCCTTCTCATTGTAGTCTCATGTTGTAGAAAGGAACTAGCAAGCTCTCTGGGGCCTCTTTAATAAAGGCAATAATTCCATTGATGAGGGCTCAACACTCATGACCTAAGTACCTCCCAAAGGCCCCATGTTTTAATGTCATCATAGTGGGCATTAGAATTTCAACATATGAATTTTGGGGTGGGGGGTGGCGCAGACATTTAAATCACAGCAATCAGTCTGGCATTAAACTTCTTTATTTTTATAAACCATTGTATTTGTTTAAAAATTTTATTTATTTATTTTTAGAGAGAGGGGAAGGGAGGGAGAAAGAGAAGGAGAGAAACATCAATGTGTGGTTGCCTCTCGCACACCCCCTACTGGGGACCTGGCCTGCAACCCAGGCATGTGCCCTGACCAGGAATCGAACTGGCAACCCTTTGGTTCAGAGGCTGACACTCAACCCACTGAGCCACATCATCCAGGGCTAAACTTCTTAATAAAAACACTGGATGCTAGAAGACATGGAGCAATCCTTTCAAAGTTCTGAGTAAATGTAATTTTTGTTCTAAAATTCTGTACCTAGGTAATCTATCAACAAGTTTGGGGTCAAAATAACAATTGTTTTTTTTTTCAAGAACTCAGAAATATTATGATCATGTACTCTGACTTAGGAAGCTCTTAGAAAATGTATTTCAGAAAAAAAATTAAGGGAGTGAACTAAGAAAGAGGAAGCCCTGGGAGACAAAGGCGCCAAGCTTAGAAAAACTGTAAACGGAGAAATTAGTCCCAGTGGAGGGGAAGGACAGGGGATGCTGTGCGGGAGATCTTGGAAATGTGGGGGGCAGGGGAACTTACAGGGAGAGCTGTATATCGTGAACTTTAAAAATTGCGGGACTATTATATTACTATGAAAAATAAGAAAAAGCCAACAAAGACTTCAGGAAACCAACAATAGCAACACTATACAGAAAAGACATGGTTCAAAAATAAAGCAAACTCATGTGTGGCATGATTTTAACCAGTTTATGGAATGTGAAAAGGAGCCTGCAAATGTTATTTTCTGGTTTTAGAATTCACTTGTATAATTCATGGAGGAGTTAACTATGGTTTCAAAGAGACTCTAAATATTATTTATCTTGATAATGTAAACATTACAGGTATAGCTGCTAGAGGTTAGGAAATGGGAGAGAGGAAGAAGGAAATGGTTGTAGAGAGTGAATGGAACAGGAAATGAAGCTTTAATATGCCACTTGAAGCTGCAGTGTTGAGGGGAAGAACTAAAAATGGGGATGTAAGTAAGCTGGGATGAGGAAGGGGAAGGAAAGGAAGGTAGATGTGGCAGAGATGAGTTACATTTTCTGCTATCCTAATGGAAACCAGTATATAAAGTCTAAAGATAATAAATCAAGAAATAGAGCTGTATATCTATTATATAGGCATGGGAAGTAACCACTAGGAGAAATAAAAACAAATGATTAAAAGTGCTTACCTCTGGGAAGCAGGACTGGGTGGCGCAGGGAGCTCATAGATTTTCAGTGGGAATCATTTCAAATAATATTTGATTTTTTCAACCATGTACAATACATGTTTTACTTATTTAACATTAAAAAATAGACATATACCCAAAGAAAACTACTGGATGACCTTTGAAACTTACTCTTAGTCCTCAGTTTCAACTATAATTAGCTGAAATTTCAGCTCAGTTGAATATAACTGTAATTAAAAATCTGAACTGCTTAATAGCAGACAATTAGCTGGAGCTGTCAGGAGCCAAAAAGAATGATGGGCAGTATGAAGAGTTTGCTGGAAGGCCTGGCAGCAAACTGCCAGGGAGTCCCGCTCCCTGACTCTTCCTTTGTGTCTTCTAATCCTAAGGAGGCAGCAGGATTTATGGTGGGACCGTTGGCTTTGGACTTCACGGCAGATCTCCATTCAAGTCTTGGCTCCACCAGTTATTGTCTAGGAGACCTTGGGCAATTTTTTTTTAACTTCCTGAACCTATGTTTTGTCAGCTGCAAAATGGAGATAACACCCACCTTACAGTGTTGTTACAAAGACTGAATAAGATAATGTAAGTACGGACCATAGTATAGTACCTGGTACATTGTAGACGCTCAATCCGTGGTAGTTACTAGAAAGAAACACATTTTAAACAGTTAAAACACTTGCTGTTCTGGAAATATGTAGGGGTTTTCCACTTGGTAGAATTTGAAATGTTGCTGTGAAGTCTTCTGTTCTAGCCTTTGCAATCCCCTTGCGGGAATAGCTAATAAACAGCATCTGTGTTACCTCTCCCACCCATGGCAGACGTAGCTAACTGATCTTAGTATTTCATCTGCTAAGTTTGGATGTGGCTTCAGGAGCTTTTTCAGAACAGCTTTTGAGAGAGCCATTACCCATCAATAAGAATTGCTACTTGAGGTCAGATCTGTTTTTCATGTTTGCCTAGACAGATAGCAGATATATCAATATGACCAGCCATCCTGATGGCTGGGTGACCATATAGTCACATGCAAGTAATGGCATCCATCAAATTTCTATGCTGAAGCCCTGGCTGGTGTAGCTCAGTGGATTGAGCGCGGGCTGGGAACCAAAGGGTCCCGGTTCGATTCCCAGTCAGGGCACATGCCTGGGTTGCAGGCCAGGTCCCCAGTGAGGGCCACATGAGAGGCAACCATAGATTGCTGCTTCTCTCCCTCTCTTTCTCCTTCCCTTCCCCTCTCTCTAAAAATAAATAAATAAAATCTTAAAAAAAAATTTCTATGCTGACACACAGCGACTCCCCCATTGGTGTCTGGAATGCCATAATTTTGGGGCTTCATGGACAGGTTTGTTGTAGGAAGGTTTTAGTGACTCTTTGCCAGCTAGTACCTTTCTCTAAGAGTTTACCATTATTAGTAGGTCAGGAACCTCTTCGGGATGAGGATAAAGACTTCATGAGTCTACGAACACTGCGGAACTGTTCGGGTTACCAGGGGATAAGTCACAGCTGGGGCCTCAAGTGCACTTGATTTCAATGACTGCAACTTCCAGACCTCAACCAAACCCTTAGTTCCTTTAACTAGCTTCATACCTGTTAGTCAAGTGTCTTTGAGTTTCTCTGGTAGGCTGCTTGCCTCCCGGGCAGTCTTCTCTGCAGGGCACTTCCTGCTGAAAGGGCGGACCAAGCCCTTCAGAGTGTCCTCTGTTCCCTTTCGCTCACACGTGATGGCCTTTAAAGGCTATAGTCTCTAGATCTTAGTACTGATTGTACCATAGTGTGGTTCTGTAAGAACTGATGCAGGGGGGTCGGGGTGCGGGAGGGAGGGTCCACGGATGGTGGGCTTGTCCTCACATGAGCCCAGTCAGAGGCGCTGCGCCTGAGGTGAGAAGAAGACATTGCTTGGTCCTCACAGGAGGACAGGAGATCACATGCTTTGGACGGGGGGTGGTTGGCCTGCGCTTGGGTTGGCTTAAATGTCATTTAACTGCTCCCACCTTTATGCTTTATCTGAGAGGAAAATAGGCAAAACCCAAAGTCAGCCTCTTGAGCTGGTGATATTAGAATCAGAGAGACTTTCAGAAAAACAACTTTTAAGCTGCAGCTACTGACAGACCAAAACAAAAGTGCAAACAGACCCCTCCAGTCCCCTGCACACATTGATACCTAGCCTTGCATTTGTGTGGCGTGCTCTTTTTTACACACCGACTTACTCGAGACTCTCCAAGGAATGTGTCCAAAAGAGGAACAATGTGTGAGAAGACAACACACACGCATTTGTGTAGGAGCAGGAGGCATGCGTGTGGGTGGGTGGGGAGAATGGGAGTGTGAAATCAAAAGGATGATTAAGAGAATTTGACAAAGAAAATGACTTCTTCCACCCATTTAACACCCACATTAATCCACTTGGATGATCAAATGCAAAAGACAAAGAGAATTACAACCTTTTCCAGGCCAAGAAATACTAATTATTTAGAGGAAAATCTTGGCAAAATGAAGAATAAACCAAGGTGGGGAGAGAGAGAGAGCCAGAGGCAGAGAGAGACAGAGAATGCAACTGTGAGACCGCGGTGTTCAGGCAGGCATTGTGTATTTGCCCTGCTTTCAGTTTAAAAGGAAAAAATAGAAAGAAAAAAGTCAAACTCCTTCTTTGAACAAGTAATGGAAAGTTGGTGGTTGTGGCAACCCCTGGCCTCCCCTTCACAGTGGCTCTGCGTCATTTTCCTGGTAGAAGCAGCAGAGGCCATTGAGGAAAGGGTGCGTTCTCAAGACTGCATGTGGGAGCTTCTGCCATTCTCTATACACTGCTCCTATTTAAGTGCTGGGTTTTATTCCAAAAAGCTCTGCTGTCCCCTGATAGAAGGAGAGAGTGGAAATGGGAAGAGGTAACGTGTGAACAAGTTTAGAAGCAGAGAAAAAAAGGGAAGGGGAAAAGAAAGAGGATAAGTCCAGCTTTCTTTGGAAGCGTATTGTATTGTTAGGCTCGCCTGGCTCTGTTCCAAGGGCTCAACTGAAAGTGAATTTCTCTTATTGAATTCCATCCAGAGATATCATAACCTCAAAAGGCTACTATTACCCAGAGGGCTTCAGATGGAACCATTTGTGCGTGACTCTTGAAATGGAAGGAGTTACAATTGTCATTTGACAACACGGGACCTGTCAGGCCCGCTCCTTTCAGGGCAGGGGAATTGTTGACATAATCTGGCCCTGGGTCCCCTTCAGAGGGACCAGTCTCCGTTTCTCAGGCTTTCTTGCTCAGCAGGTGCAGCTGCAAGAAAACTGGTGAGTTTCACAAAAATGAACTGAAAACAACAACAAAAACAGGCTGAGGCTGGTTTAACCATCAAATGTGGACGCTGTGCAGGCAGATAAGGCGTCAGGTCACTGTACCCATCTTCAGGGTCCTTGGAACTAAGTTTAATTTTTTTAACCAAAAGAGGCTGTGCATATATCACAAACGCCCACAAAACTAGTAGAAACCGAAACACAAGCTAAATGACGACGAAAAGAAGGGCAAAGGCTTTGGGAAGAGGGGAAAAGAAATTGAAATGGACTCTTTCATGTGTATGAATAATGTGTTTTCTCCTTCTTTTGAGCCGGCACAGCAAAGAGAGTTGTATGATGTGATAGGTAACAGTGGCTTTTCAAATATTTCCCGCTTGGCCCCCTTTTCCTCCTGTTTATCCATCCCCTTCTACCTCTTTAACCGCCTTCCCCATTCACTGCAGCCTGTATTCCTCCTGCCTTTTCTCCGGTCCTTTCAGCATTGAGTAGAGAGAGTTGCTTCCCGAAGCTTAGCTCTGATAATAAACCTCTTGTGTGGTGACTCCATTTATTCTTAGATACACACAACCTGTTTTGAATGGGGCTATGGAAAGAAACTCAAATAGAATTAACCACTCTTTTCAGAAGTTGTTGAATACAAGCTTTGGTTCTCAAAATCAAGTTTCAATGACTGGTTTCTTTTGAACAAAGTGCAAGGAATTCAGAATAATAAGTGTAACAAGATGGAGAAAATTTTATTCACCAGTGTGCTTGAGGAAAGCCCTGTAGGCGTTTGGGAGAGTTACTTTGATAAACCACTTTGGTGGGGAATTAAGCCCCTAAAGTATGCCCTCCCAACAAAAGATGGGCTCTAAACTGCCAGGGAAGGAGGGCGGGTCCTGTTGCCTGGGGAGCCCTTTGTTTTGCTGAGTTCAGTGATTAGTTTGTAGGCGGTTTGGGGGGGAGGGAAGAACTGGATGCCGGAGAGAAGAGGAAGGTCAAGTTGGGAATGTCGAGGGAGGAGTCTGAGGAAAGGAAAGAGGTGAAGCAAGAGAAAGCCCAAGGTCCTTACAGCTAAGGTGGGTGGTGGGTGGGTGGGGCGCTATGTTTGTTAAATGTTTTATCACAAAAGTTTGAGACCTATTCAAAAATAGACAGAACATTATAATGAACCCCATGTACCCATTACCATTCACGACCGCTTTTTTTTCATCTGTATCTTCAGCGTACTTCTTCCTCCCTCTTTTTATTGTGAAACAAATCCAAGAAAAACTTGGAGGAAGGAAATATTTGATGAGGATTTTTACACTGCTTGCCTCTTGTACAGTCTTTCACAAAACGTGCTAACGCTCATGTGAGTATATTCATCTTCGCAGGAATCAAGGACATAGTCTTCTGCTTCAGGATTTAAGCAAAGAGAAAACGGTCATGGCACATGTGGACCCAGGACCTGGGTGTTGAGAAATCAGTTGACAGGTCTAAGTTACAGAAATATCGCGGATTTCAGCCAAAAAGAAAAATGTGCTTTAAAAACAAAAGGTTAAGAATACCTGTATGGAAGAGCCCGTGGAACTATCCGCCATTCTAGACAAACTTTCAAAGGTCTGTTTACTAAGTGACGTACGTAGCTTGATCATGTGATGACATGCAAAGAGCACTCGGCTGGGAGTTAGATAACTTTATGACTGAGTTGTAAAACAGTGGGCAAATTGCCCATCTCCCTGGGCTGATTGTTCATTCATATCTGCTCTGTTAAGTCCCATTGTTGTGATAATCAGATTTGGGCAATGCAGGTAAAAATGCTGTTAGTATATGGCGCTTTCTCAATGGGAGCTATAGTGTTAATGTGATCGACAAAGGGTGGGGCAAGATTCTCCCAGGAGTACTTTAAGACACAAAAATCTTATCTTTTCAGGTCTCTTAGTCTTAACAAAGTATTCACCTTTGAGGACCTGAGGTCTTACCAAAAGAGTTTGTAGCTATACTGTTGTCTTCATCTTTAGATCAGGCTTCTCTGGGTAGCTTGATTTGATCCTTGCTCAGAAGTTTGAGCATCGTTTGACAATTGGAGAGCCTGGGAATATTCAAAACCAGGAAGCCTTGGTACTTTTTGTTTGTACAGTTTTTGTTTTTTGTTTTTTTTTAAGCTTATTCTTTTGTATTTAACTGCTCTTTAGCAAAAGACACTACGTGGTACCTTCAACATTCTGCCTGAAAGTCTCCTTAACTACAGCATCCGTTTCGTGACTTACATGTTCTACCTTCTACATTATTGCAGGTGACCGAGTTGCTGAGTTTTCTGCTACCACATCAGGAGGATCCCCGGGTGTCCACTTTCCAAAAAGGTTCCTCATTTTCCTCACCAGTAGCCCCCTCAAAGCACAAAATTCTTCAAATGGTGTGTTCAAGGCATTTTAAGTTCTCACTGACCTTTTCCTCCAAATGTTATAGCTTTGTAGCTTCTGTGCACTACCTGATCCCAGAAACACTCCCATATGCTAGATTTTTATTGCAGCCGAACTCCACTTACAGGTACCAAAATATATATTAGTTATCTAATGCCGAGCAATAAATCTTCAAATTTGACAGTTTAAAATAATAAACATTTATTATCTCATAGTTCCTGTGGGTCAGGAATCTGGGAGCCGCTTGGCTGGGTGGTTCCAGTTCATGGTGTCTCCCAAGGCTGTGATCAAGGTGTTAGCGAGAACACCATCACCTGGAGCTCAACTGGGGCGGAAGGGTCCTCCTCCAAGCTCACACGTGTGGGGCTGGAGGCTTTAGGTCCTCACTATGTGGGCCTCTCCACGGGGCTGCACATGACCTGGCAGTTGGCTTTTCTCAGAGCAAGTGGTCCAAACATACAAGAGAGTGCCTCCACACTCACTGCCTTCTATGACCTAGTCTCAGAGTCATACCACCACTTATTCTAGTCAGTAGTAATGAATCACAAAGTCCAGTCCACACTCAACAGGACAGATGACACAACATAATGACCGTCTGGAGGCCATGATCATTGGGGGCCATCCTGAAGGCTGCCTACCATGTCTGCTATGTGCAGGACTTGTTCTCTTCTGGAGATACCACAATGAGTGAAATGTGTTCCTGTCTTCAAGGAACTCTTAAGGGAGTTCAAATTGTGTGGGATGTGGAGAAGGAAACTGGAGGTGTTGCAAGTACCATGACAGATTTATAGGGGCTATGTGAGCTCAGAAACATAGGGACCTAACCTAGAACAGGAATGAAGACTCCTCTGTGGGGTGACAAGTCTTGAACATTTCCCGGAGATGAGTGGGTAAAAATCATTCCAGAAAGAGGGAGAACATTGGCAGGAGTAGAAGCTTGGCCCTCTGAAGAAATCTCAATAACTTGGTATGTCTGAAGACAGGGTATAGGCGAGAGGGAGTGAATATGGACAGGAGAAGTAGGAAGGGGCCAAATTATGAAGGAGCTCATGTGCCAAGTTCGGATGTTGGGACCTTACCTAAAGACTTTGAGGAGGTGAGGGCAATGGGATGATTTTGAGCACTCATCAAGTACCTCTAAAGTGTCAAGTACAAAATGTTGAAGACAGTGATCTTGGTCTCCAAAAGCTTATATTTTTATCTCTAAGATAAGACATGTGCACAATTAATTGCATTTCAAGGTGGTTCCCAGTAAGTATTCTGTAAAAAGTACAGATTAGAAGAAGTACAGAAATTTTCTGAAGGGAAAGAGAGATTTCTGGAGGTGCCATCATGAGGTTACACAGCAAAAGTAGACTCTGACTCCTGAGATATGACTGGGGGTTTATTAGATGCACCTGTGAATGGTCAGGGGTGAGCCATTCTAGGTGGGAGCAAAGAGGTAGAGGCATCATGGGGTCAACAATGACCCAGTATGAGTAAGAAAGGGTTCTGTGTGGGGGAGTGATAGTAGAGGGAAAGGTAGGGGCAGATTGTAAAAGACCCTAAATCCCAGGTCAGGGAGTTTGAACCCTGCTCAGTGAACAGCAGGGAGCCATGGATGGCTTGTGAGCTAGGAGCCAGGAGTTTCTAAGTCTGCGCTGTAGCGGGTCAATTCTAGCCCCCGCCCCCCTGTGTTTATCTGTCCCCCCCTTTTTAACATAAGGACGTGCCGAAGCAGGTAAATAGCCTTCCCTGCCAACATTCAGAGAGCCCAGAAAAAGAAGGATCTAGAATTCAGACCTCAGGGCTCAGAGTCCAGTGACCCTTCTGCTCCCTGCTGGGCCCTCTTTCAGGAGAACCAGCTCGGAGCCCCAGGTGTAGCTTGGGGTCGTGAGTCCCACCGAGGAAAATATTCTCTCAGGCTTGGTGTTTGCAGGGCTCATCTGATCACCACTTAGCATTTTGTCTAATTAATGGAGCTCACAGATGTTTGGCAGGAGAAGTTAATCAGCTATTAATCACTGAAGAGCTTCTCTGTAGCTTTTCTGGAATTGAAAGAATGTCCCTGTTATAACTGAACTTGTAGCTGTTTACTGAAGTTGGGTGGCGGGAAGGGCCAGAAGCAGACAGTCATGGGTCTCCTGTCGGGAAGGTTTGGCAGACATGGCTTGGGATTTGTTTGGCTGTTGTTAAATAAGAAAAGTGCAGTTGTTATTTTCCTGAGTTCATCAGCATCTGAAGGAGGCTGGCTTCAGCAAAGAGAAGAAGGAAAAGGCTGGCCATATGGTACGCCGTGAGGAACCACAAACTAGGCACTCCAGATGGTTCTAGTCCCAGCTCCGTGTCTGTGCCGCGCCAGCCAAATCTCTGAACTTCTTGGGACTCAGTGTTCTTATCGGTAAAATCAAACACTTGGGCCAGATTTGGAATTTCCAAAAGCTGTTTTGTTGACCACATGGCCCAATGGATGCTTTGATGAATAAATGCTCCCTGGTCAGTAAATTTGGAAACACCATGTCCTACATATACTTCTTGGAGAGTCATGGTGGGCACCAGTATATTAAAAGAGTGAAAATGTTGTGGTCAAATGACAAAACAAGCAACCCATTTAACCCAGCACATGCCCAAACATTTTGATCACAGGACCTTTTGTTCATTAAACATCTAGGAAAACAGGCAGAACGTGTTGCTGACATCTGTCTGGTTTTCTGGTTTCTGATTCAGCTTCATTACTAGCCTTAGGATTTCTCCCTGGAAGTATTCTCACAGGCGCTTTGTAAACCAGCTTGCCTGCCTCTCACCCTCAATACAATCTTCCGGATTATAAACCAAGACTCATGTCTTATTGTGCGAACCTCTCCCTGCCCCTCCTGCTGACCCGTGGTGACAGAGGCTCTGGACTATGTCTCTAGTCTGTTCTGTGCTCATCCATATCTTCATGTGGGACACCGCTGTTACCCTCAGCGGTATAAACAGGTGTTTGTAATTTGGTAAGAGTTGGTTCTGAAGATCACTTGAAAAGTTAATTACATGAATTTTGAGGATCAAATTCTGATTTAAAATGTTATTTATTTATTTATTTATTGGAGAAAGGAGGGAGAAATAGAGGAGAGAAGTATTGATCTGTTGCCTCTTGCACACACCCTGACTGGGTACAGAACCTGAAGCCCAGGCATGTGCCCTGACCGAATTGAACTGGTGGCCTTTTGCTTTGTGGGATGGCACCCAACCAACCGAGTGACTTGTGAAATGACTGTTTAATTCAAGATACCTCTACTGCCATAACTGTACCATTCTGCAAAGAGAACTCATGTATTTGGGGAAATTAGTATAATATTAGACTTTAGAGGATCTTAGTATTTTCTTTTAGCTACTGCTTATCTTGGAATTTATTATTTAAATTTAAAGCAATACCGTAGAGTTGTGGCTAGAATAATGCTTCTTTTTTTTGAGACTGAATGTAAATTACCATAATGAAGTAGTGCTCTGTGTAACTGTTCAGTTCTATTAGTCATGTTAAAGACCATTGATCTTGTGAGAAATTAGCTGAAGCCGTAGAGATCCTTGTGAGCTCAAAGGTTTGCAGAAGTATCCAGTGGCTCATCTTCTTTGCTACCTTCATGATGAATTTTAAGATAAGAATTCTCAAGGAGGACGAAAAAATTAAGGAATGATCTGGTTCCAAATTAACTAATTTGGATTCAAGCTGATTCTGAATCATATATAATTCCAAATAAAAGATAGTAGGGTTCTATGTCTAGGCCATTTTTGACAAAGAAAATCCCATTTGACTATAGGAATAAAATATACATAAGCATGCACCATCGCCAGTTCATATTCCTAAGCCAAATTTATCCTCGTCTTGGTTATACATACCTAGAAGTGAACCCGGTGGCCACGTTGCAATGAGTCTTTCTATTAACCACGCAGAGCCCTGCAGCTTTGTATTCACATTTCTTATGCTGCTTGGGGAACTTTGGTTTTTGTTCTCTTTCTGCATCAACAGAATTCTTTAGGCCCACTGCCTGAGTGCATACTTCTGAGCCCACCTTTGTCTTAGGCACTGACGTGATAATATGGTAATACTTTTTAGCCCTGTTGGACCTGCAGGGAAAGAAACTTCCTTCTTCTCTTTTAGGTTTTGTGGCTGGCCTCAGAATTAAACCAACATAAGATAGAGAAACAGGAGAAAAGTAGACGATTTATTTAATGCTTTTACATGTACATGAGATTCTTCAGAAGGAAAATGAAGACCCACAGAAGCTGTCAGGCCCCAAGGCTTACCAATAATGAAAGATCAAGTGTGGGGATGTGACAAGACAAAGGGGCTTGGGGTAGGGGCAGTACATTTGAGACAGTGACTAAAAAATACATGGGGGATCTAATGGAAGATATGGGTTATTTGGGCAGGCTTTTGCTACAGGTTCATTTTGGCATCGACTCCCAGCCTCTGGTGACAAGAATACTCTTCAGTATCTGGTGCAGGGAGGGCGGCTTTCTTGTGGGATATTTTATGACCTGCTTTTTGGTAGAAAGGGGAGGTCAGAAAGTCTTTCTTACAACTGCTGTTTCTCAATGTCTCAAAATAATCAATAAGCCAGAATGGGGTGACATGTTCTGAACCCCTTCAAAATCCTGTTACACACCAGATGACACATTAACTTATTTCACCTCATCTGCGAACTTGAGCTCTATAGAGACACCGACTGGTCAGTACAGATCCCTGCCATTGTCATGTTGCCTTCACGAGACTGTATCGTGGAGTCAAATGCAGAAGCTGGGCCAGACGGTGTCTGATGTCCCGTACAGCTCTAACATTCCGTGACTCTGAGGAAAGGGCGTACCAGAAACTGCTTTACTTTCTTTTCTTTTCTTTTTTTTTAAGATTTCATTTATTTATTTCTTAGGCAGAGGGAAAGGGAGGGAGAAAGAGAGGGAGAGAAATATCCATGTGAGAGAGAAACACTGATCGGTTGCCTCTACCATGCGCCCTGACCAAGGACCAAACCTGCAACCTAGGCATGTGCCCTGACTGGGAACCGAACTGGCAACCTTTTGCCTTGCTGAACGACACCCAACCAACTGAGCCACACTGGTCAGGGCTGCTTTACTTTCATCTCCAGAGAGCAGGTAAGAAATTGACCTTAATGCAGTAACACAGATGAGCAGAACTTCCCTTGAAAATAGCTATTCCAAGGTTCTCTTGTCTAATTTCTCTATCTCAGGTACACATCGACATGGCCTTGCCCCTTGTATTTCTTGTTGCAAAGCTGTCCCTGTTATCAAGGGCCTTGGCATCATGCCACACTTGGCCTCAAATTCCAACTTAGTGGTTTTGTGACTTAGGGCAGCTATTTGACCTCTCTGAGTTCCTTGTTTTGTAGGAAGTGGACAGCAGCAGCCTTTGCCTCACAGGGCTGCTGTGTGGACTCGGTCTATGCAAAGAGCACGGCAGAGTGCTTGGCGCAGAGTCACACTCAGCACACTTCAGCTGTAATTCCTGGTTTGGGGACCACAAAGCCTCAGGCTTTACCCTCTGTTGAGTGTCCCTTTTGCTGACCTTGGTTAGGGTCTTGCTTTAGGGGCTGCTCCTGAACTGACTCCGATTTGGAGACCTTACCTTCTATCCTTGTCATCGTCCTTGGAGCCCTTTGGGCTTAGCGTCTGTGCTACAGCTTCCTTAGCCTCCCTCTGACCTTGCTCTGCCCACACTCTCACACACTCACGCCTTCCTCTTGCTGCCTGCAAACCATCCTACTGCTCCTTGATGGCAGAAACATTATCCTGATTATCCTGTGAGAGTTTTTCTCCCGAGTGCTGGTTACCAGTTTCTCTCCCCAATGATGCTGTACTCTTCCCAGCCCTTCACATTCGCAAAATTGGGGTTTCCTTTTTTCTTTTTGGAAAGCATGGAAGTGATGTAAGGGTCACTCCCGTTGGGGAATGCTCTTGTCCAGAGGGATATGATCTGCATTGAGAATGGCTGGATAAGTAAAAAGTTCATTATAGTCACCATACGTCAGACCCCTTTTCTCAGCTCAGTGTCTTTTCAAGAGACTTTGTTTTTTATCTGAAGTTAGTCAGTGACAAGCTGAGGTCACTGCAGTGGTGATGCTATCAGAGCTGGAAATCAGAAAGGTCTTTTTTCCCCATGCCTGGGGTTAGCTAAACCATTTGCTCTACCGAAGGAACATGGAGAGGTGGGGTTTCAAAGGAGCTCCACCCGTAGTCCTCTCTTACTCCTGGCCTCCCCGGCCCTGGCAGGAGACGAGTATCTCCCACGATCTAAGCCAGGGAATCCCGGACGTTGGGACTTCATCACCCAGCAGAACAGACGTAATGCAAAGCTTTATGGCAGTAGGTAACTTTCAATTTTGCTATTAAGAATATTTACAAAAAGCAAAAACAAACTGAAAAACAAACTCCCATTTAGAATTACAATGATTTCATAAAAGAAGATTTTTTTAAATATCAAAAAGTAGGGCAAGCATAATAGGAATCTCTTTCAATGGAATAAATTTAGCCTAATGAAGAATTGATTACGATGTTCTTATTTGTAAGAATATACCCTGGATTGGTAAAAATGTTGGTATAATCTGTCCTTAGTCCGAAGTGTGAGAACCACAGCTTTGAGTCATACAAGGACGGCCACAGAGCAGGAACGAAACAGCATGAGTGAGATGGGGTGAACAAATTAAACAATGAAATTCACTCTGTCTTTTGGACAAAATGACATTCTGTCCTTCATCTTGAGTGTTATATTTTTAGTCTCCAGTCTTTACCACTGGACTAAAATGTTCCAGGATAACACAAATAACCTAGTGAGAGACGTGTGTTTTCCTTTTATAAAGAGGCTAATGACTTTTCTTCAGTTTATAACAAGATGATTTGCTCCAACTCAGTGGGCCTCTGCAGTCCTTACTCAGGGGTCTTGCCCGCAACCTGCAGGTGCCATTTACATGCTAATCCTTTCTGTAATTGATCTTCCCTGCTCCCTTCAAACCTTGTATCAGGAAATTAGGCTCTGAAATTAACTAAGATTGCAGAGTGGGACACAGATTTGGGGGCAGGTCACGTGGGCCTGATGGCCCTGTCAGGCTCATACCACACTCTACCCTGTGACCTTACACTGGACAACTCTGGTCACTATGCAGGTAAAATGGCTTTTATTGTAACACTGAACTCATGGCGCAGGTCAGCCTGGGTTTATTGTTGCCAAAATGGAATAAAAGAAGTTAATTTTTGTGTTAATAGAAAAGCAGGAGAGGTGCTAGTGGCCAGGCTCATATTCTAGAAGAGGCCTCCATCCATGCCGGTCATTAACACTTTGCAGGGGGGAGGTGGGGAGAGAGGAAGAGAGAGAGAGAGGTTTCTGAGTACAACACATCCCCAAGTAGAGGATGACTCTGTATTTTATCATGGATTATAGATTGAAACAACCCTAAGAAACCACAGACATTTCTAATTTTCACTCTCAAGTTCTACAAAGTGGAAATGGAAATTCAGAGAGATTTGATGACTCGCCCGAAGTCACATCCTTGGAGCAGGATCTACAGCTACACTGCCCAGTGTAGTAGCCATTAGCCACATGTGGCCATTTAAGTTTAAGCTAGTTAACGTTGAGAGTTCAGTTCCTCAGTCTCTCAGCCACATTTCAGATGCTCAACGACCGTGTGTGGCTGGCGGCTGCCATATTGAAAGCACAGATATAGAATATTTCTGTTGCTCCAAAAGGTTTATTAATGCTATTCTAGAGATTCTTCGTCTAAGTCCTTTCCATGATTACAGTAAAGATTCTCTCCCTTCCCTATACACACACACACAATCTATACCTATGCTTGTTATGTATAATGGGAAAGGCATATGTTGACATTAATTTATAAAGTCAAAGTCCTCTATTTCCTGCCTCAAGTGGGAGCAACTTGAGTTAGCTTCCTAAACTGTCTAGAACTAGTGCTTATCTGTCAGCCCTGACCTGTCTAGAACTCTTGCTTACCTGTAAGCATTTTTCCCATCACACAGAATTAGAGTGTAGTTTAGAAATGTGGTTGCTTTGACTTTAGGGCACAACTTTTTCTTTAAAGCTAATATTGATATAACACTGAATTCTTTAGGAAACCCATACAGCTCCTTGAGGAAAAATTGGCCAAGGTATGTGGTGTCACAGATGTCTGAGGGCTTTAAATTAACACTGTAAATCTCAGGATTGTGGGGGAAGAGCGAGCTACTTTATTGAATGTCTCCCATCTGGCTGAGCTTCAGGCAGCTGCCTGATGGCAGGAGGAGGGGCTGGGACAGGAGCAGAAGTTCGGGTATCAGAAAGTAGTTAATAAAAGAGGCAGTTTGGTACCTGTGCCCAGGGATCCCATTTCAAATTGATTTCTGTTCTTGAGGTCAACAACAGGATATTATGCTCTTGGCAGAAGTGGGACAGGACTGGCCCAGGCTGTGGTGCCTCGCTCAGGCAGGGCAGGGCTGGGTGGAATGGGGCTTGGTGGCTGTCACAGAATGAAGGAATCCGGAGTCCGGGGATGTATTAAACTCCCTGGCAGAATGTGGCCTGGTGGGCAGGACTGTCCTCTGCTCCTATGGCAGTTAGAGTTTGCTCCCACCCGCTGGGTGTGGGCAGCCCTGCGTCACAGCGTCACATAAGAGCAGGAAGAATTACTGTTTTGTAAGTAATTGGGATGATAGAACCAGGTCCTAGCTGACAGCCCTTATCCTGATTTGATTTTCCTTGTAGAGAATGGCCCTTCCAGGATGTTTCATGGTATATACGTTTTCCCCCAGAGCAATGTAGAACCCCAGTGTTGGAGAGCTGGGGTGACATTCAGATCGTCTGTAGACCCTGGTGATGCAAACAGTGGTCCATGGCCAGTAAAATCATCATCATGTGGGGGCTTGGCATCACATGGATCACGGTTTTGGCATAAAGATTTTTAAAAGTAAAAACATTTGAAATCTTATCTGAACTTTTTACCTAACTAAAGTAGAGCCTCCAGAAAATACAGCTGTCATTAACCCCCCCGCCCCGAAGGGAGTTTCCTCTAAATTTTAGGAAGGAGACAGATTGCCCATTTCCATAGCATAAAAATCCAATAGAAGCTTCCATACTTTCTTATTGAAGCACGACATCTCCCCCCCTTTTTAAGTTAGTATGTAAACCTTTATTCCTGAGTATTCAGTAAATTACTCATTACTGAGTAAATCCCATGTACATACATAAATAAACCTTGTTTTTTTTCTCTTGTTAATTTGTCTATTGTCAGTTAATTCATGACCCGGAGAACCTAAGCTGACAGAGGAAAAGTTTTTCCCTCCAACAGTAGAAAAGCGGAATCTTTAGCTCCATCCCATAGCTATGGAATAAGAATCAGCATTTTAACAGTGTCCTCTGGTGAACTGTGTATAAATTATAGTCTGTGAAGCAAACGGGCTGACAAACTTTCTTTGTAAAGGACTGGATAGGAAATTGTTTAGGTGAACAGGCCACGGTCTGAGATGCAAGCTCTCCACCCTTCTACTGCAGAGCAAAGGCAGGCATGGATGGCACTTCCACCAAGAAGTGTGGCCGTGGGAGTGGTTGATTTCATGTGTCACCTTGACAGAGCTGAGGGATGCCAAGATGGCTGATAAGACATTATTTTTGTGTGTGTCTGTGAGAGCATTTCCAGAAGAAATTAGCATTTGAATCAGTGGACTGAGTAAGAGAGGTCTCCCTCACCAATGCAGATGGGCATCATTCACTCTGTTGAGGGCCCGAACGGAACAAAAAGGCAGAGGAAAGGTGAATTTGCTCTGTTCGAGCTGGGACATCCATCTTCTCTTCCCTGGGGCAGCAGAGCTCCTGTTTCAAGAGCCTCTGGGCATGGACCGAGACAGACCATGGGCTCCCCTGGTTCTCAGGCCTTGGTTTGGGACTGGACCTGCACTGCCAGCTCTCCTGGGGCTCCAGCTTGCAGATGGCAGATTGCGGGACTTCTCATAACTGTGTGAGCAAATCCCTTATAATAGATCTCTTCCTGTAGGTCTCTATATATTCTATTGGTTCTGTTTCTCTGGAAAAACTAATACAACGGTAATTCAATAAAATTTATAGATGCTAACATTTGGAAATTTCTGTTTTATGAACTATTCTTCTTCTAACCATTTAACCATGTTTTTTAAAATCATTACTTTTTTCCAACCATTCTTAACTTGCAGGCTGTATGGGTCGCATGTTGGATTTAGCCTGTGTTATAGTTTGTTGATTGCTGGTCTAGTCCACTATTTCATAACCGTTTTCAACCATACGTGGACAATTGTACTGGGACAATATGCTGGGGTAAGTGAATGAAGCTACTTGTGGTTGGAACTAACCAGCTGGGAGCGGGTGGGGCTTCTGGTTGCCCTGAGACCCAAGAAGAATGGGCAAACTTGTAATCCATTTATGGCATGAAGCTGGGGTCTCTGGTCTAACCCACCCCCCCGCATGTTACAGAAGGGAAAACTGAGACTGTCTGTTCACCAATTTATCCCCAAGGTCATTATGATGCTTGACTTTAAAAGACCCGTAAGTCTTTTCTGAGTGAACACATGAGATGTTGAAAATGGAAAAGTTGGCCTTCATGCTGCCTGTAACTACTAGAACTGATAAGTAGAGAAAAAGATTGAATCTTTATGGGCACTTTATTCATATGTCAGCGATCTGAGAAGATGGTGGGTTATGCACCCTCAGAAAACCTTCTTAATATCTCATTTCAAGCTGACCTTTGTATAAGGAGAAGAAAGGGTAGGTGAGGGGTTTGGAAAAAAGGTTAATTGGATAAGAGTTGCAGTTCAGCATGATTTTTCTAGTACTTCTTTATCTGTGGATCAACAGTTCCTTATCTGCATCACAGGCGTTCCCTCCCTGGAACACAATGGCTCAGATACCATCTCCATCATGTACAGACCCCCTGGGGCACAAAAGTTGACTTGCTTGTCAACCTCTTGGAGTCAAGTGGCCATGCATTCCAGTTCCTGGAATAACAGCTTTCCACATGCATTAGTCACTTAAGCCTATCAACTATAGCAAGGGCTAAAATCTTTAACTCCCGAGTTCCCCTATCAATGTGATTTTCTGGTAACTAGCAGAGCTAGGAGATGAACTACTTGCCTACTGGTCTAGTGCCGTTTTTCCTAAATAATACTAGAAAATAATGATTTAAAAAAATAAGTATGTGACTGAGCTGGAGTTTATGCTGGTTTAGGGGAAAAACTGCTTTTTGATGAAAGAAACCAAGCCTGTGTTAGATGCTAGAGCTGCTCCTCAATGCTCTGGTTCTTCTTAGCTCACTGGGGATGGCACTTCCCCAGACCCCGAGGTTAGAGATGGCCAAGTGACTTATTTTGGCCGCTGAGTGGAAGTGAGATTCTAGAGCACTTAAGACAGGATGTGAGTCTGCAGGCTCCTTCCTTCCTTGCTGAGAGATCATGGAACACATTATGAGATTGTGGCTAGTGGTAGAGCCTTTGTCACCCTGAGTCACCGAATGATGGGGAAGAGTCCTCTACTGATCCACAGGGTTTTTGTTGTTATAAGCTACTAAGATTTGAAGTTTTTGTTACTGTACCGTAATCTAGATTATCCTGATTAATACACTGTCTCTTAGGTGACCCCCTGAGAGAGTCCAGGCCTAGTGGTTAACGAGATATGGATAGAAAATTCTAGGGTCTTGTGCTAGATTTTAAAATCCTTTAGTCGGTTGTAATCTCATAGGGACCATATCCCGGCCCACTTTAAATCTGTTGAATGGGGTTAAATTGTGTCCTTCCCCCCACCCTCCAAATTCATTTGTTGAAGTCTTAACCTTCAACACCACCTCACTTGAAAAGGGTTTCCACAGAGGTTATCAAATTAAAGTGAGATTATTAGGGTGGGCCTGATCCTAAATGTCCTTACAAAAAGGGGACATCTGGAGGCAGACACATAGGGAGAATACCATGGGGAGATGAAGGCAAAGATCACAGTGATGCACCTACAAGCCAAGGAGTGCCAAAGTCTGCCAGCAAACCACCAGCTGCCAGGGGAACAGATCCTGCCCCACCACCTGAGAAGAACCAACCCTCCTGACACCTGGATCTTGGACTTCTAGTGTTTCCAAGCGGTACAAATTCATCCACCTGGCTCTAGCAGAGCCAAACACTAAACCCCAAGAACTGCAGTGGAGAAATTAGAGTCAATTTATTTGCAGAGCACTAAGTAAGGAGAACAGGAAAGCTATGGCTCAAAAGCCCAAACTCCCCCGATCCAGGGTTTGGGGTGGCTTTTTAAGGGAATAGGGGGAACACATGTGAAAGTGCTGGCGGGCAAGTTTTCATTGGAAGAACTTTGAGCTTGGCCATTTATGGGAAGGGGCATCTGCACGGATCTTCCTGGACAATGGATCTTACCCTTCTGAAACAGTTCCAGAATTCAAGTTCTGGTATGTCCCAGCCCTCTGGTTCTGTGTGTGTGTGAGGGAGTGTGGTGAGATTTTGGTTCCGGGTGCAGCTAGAAGTCAAAGTTCTCTCCTCTGTACATGCTTTGGCTGTATGACCTGCGGTTGTGGTCTGTTGTCCCTGAAAAGCTACTCAATGTCTTGTTAAGCAGGATAGGACCATTTTGAACTGGTTCTGTGGTTATAAATGTCACCTGAACTGTAAGACAATAAATTTCTGTTGTTTAAGTCATCCAGTTTATGGTACTTTGTTACAGAAGCCCTAGCAAAATAATGCAGGGGCCAAAAAGAAAAAGATTTGGTTATTTTTTTCCCTTTTTAAACAGCTTTATTACAATATAATCCACATACTATACAATTCACCCACTTAAAATGTACAACTCAATTGGTGTTTAATATATTCACATCACTACAACTACTTTAAGAACATTGTTATTCCTGAAAGAAACTCTGTACCCATTAGCAGTCACTCCTCATCAACACCCTCCCTGCACCTCTTCCACCCCCAGTCCTGAGCAGCCACTAATCTTTCTGTTCATATAGATTTGTCTATTCTAGACATTTCATATAAATGAAATCTTTCAGTATGTGGTCTTTTGTCATTGGCTTCTTTTTCCTAGCATGATGTTTTTAAGGTTCATCCATGCTGTCGCATGTATCAATATTTCATTCATTTTTACGGCTGAATCTGTTGTGTAGATACACCACATTTAGTTTATCTTTTATCAGTTGATGGACATAAAGGCCCTTTCCACGTTTTGCCTGTTATGAATAATGCTCTGTAAACATTTGTGTACAAGTCTTTGTTAGCATGTATGCTGTTATTTCTGTTGAGTATAGATCTAGGAGTGGAGCTGTTTGGTCAGCTGGAACTCATGTTTAATATTTTGAGGAACTATTGGCCAAAGTGATTGTGTTGTGGGAGTTCAGAGCAAGTCATCTTAAGATGTGCTTCTGTGGTATATGGATTGTCTTCAGCTAACGGCAGTTTTAGCTTCAGGCTCAAGAGGAACTTTTGCTACTCCCTTTTACTGCCTAGAAGAACTTGAATTAGGGGCCTCGCCCATAATGGGAGATTATCAGAGAGAACTTCTTTTGACCTATCTGTGGGGCAGGACCAACTTCCAATTACTAAGTATCTACTCTTCTTATCACCCTGACATGACCTTTTGAAACTCCCAAAGCACTTTGTCTCATCCCTGGCTCGGATGTCTTATGTACCCATGTTCCCTTTCTGCCTCTGACCCTTTCATGCGTGCGGGCGTTCTGCAGTGTTTCCGTACATATATATGTATTACATTTGGCTATTTTCTCTTGTTAACCTGCCTTGTGTTTATTTGATTATTAGCCAAAAAATCCTTGAGGGTAGAGGAAATTTTGTTCCTCTCCCACAGTATCATTTTATATTCCCATCAGCAATAGGAGGGTTCCATTTTAGTGGATGTGAACTGGTATTTCACTGTGGCTTTGATATGCATTTCCCTAGGGGCTAATGATGTCAAGCATCATTTCATCAGATCATGTGCTTATTGGCCATTTATGTATCTTCTTTGGAGAAATGTTCATGTCTACCCATTTTCAGTTGGATTATTATTATTATTTTTTATTGTTGTGTGAGATGATTTTATAGGTGAGTATTCATTTATTATTTCATAGTAAGACTAGATTTTATTTTTTTTAACCAGCAAGGTGAGAATACAATTTCCATTTCCTGTGGGGTTGCAAGGGCTGGTCAAATTTGCTGGATGTTTAGTTCCTTCCTTGAAGTACATGTTTGAACATAGGATAAAGGCCAGGGAATTCTAAGCTGAGAAGGAGGAAGAAAATGAAAAAAATTTGGAGCTTACTCTCCAGTGAGGAATTTCATCATTACAAAAGTTTGGGGCTGTTTAACTCCACTCGGGAGCTACTTTCAGTATTCATACCATCAATCACAGGGAGGAAAGACTTATTCTATTTTACCTTTTATTCTCCCCTTAAAGCAGTTCTTTGTGCAATTTGTAATTTGTTTGTTATTCTCTTTAATTGTTGAACTCTGAATACCCGGGTTGAAGGGAAGCTGAATAAGTCGCTCACCTCCTGCTGAACAGAGTTTGTCTTTGTCACCTGGACTAAAGTGGAGAGCTTCTCCACAACGAGGACTATGCAAATCTAAAGCAGATAAATGTGAGCTATCAGGAGCCAATTTGCAGGAAATCTTCCCCTTAATAATTGGCTTCATATTTCAGCTCTTAGAAAAAGTCGAGACTCATTACCACCCTTGCCTTCTTCCCTCCAGGCCAACAGAGGGAGGGAGGGAGGGTCCATGGGTGACAAGAAAGAGGAGAGTGAAACTCCAGATGAATTTTCATTTTTTCTCTCCACCAGCTTTGCTTCCAGGTGCCCCCTTGCAGTCATGCTTCCTCAGAAGAGCACCTCATCAGCTGGCTGAGGCCTCCTTGCTGATGGTCGTGGTGTCCTTCCCACCCCAGGCTCACTTTACCTAGATAGAAAGTGACAGGCGGGGAGACCTCTTGCTCTGAGGTTCTTGGGAGGGGAATACAAAGCATTATATCAAACACTGCCACCAGGCCGGCTCTTTTGGGTTGCATTAGGCAGTCAAGCATTTTGCTGCCTGCTGAATGTCATCTCATTTAACATTTTGTTAAACAACTTCTAAAGGTCTTAACAATATGACAGATGGGCCATTGACTGGGTACTTAGTAGCTAAGTACCAGTTTGGCTGGGCTGGATTGTGTTTATTGTTCATTAAGTGTTATTTAAAGAACTCAATCCTGATGCCTCCAACCCCCCTCCCACCCCTCAGTGCACACTTTCTGCAGGACCCCAGGGTGTCACATTAGAGGCCTATTTCTATAGAAAAGCACAGCGGAAAGGAAAGGGTGAAGAGAGGCTCAGAAAGGAGAAGAAATGAGAAGACAAGCAGAAAGAAGTGGAGGGAGGCGGCTGTGCATGCCTCTGTGTGTGTGTGTGTGTGTGTGTGTGTGTGGTGAGGGGTAGCTGGAAGAGGCCTCTAGTTCAAAGACAAGCGCAGTGGCCAAAGGAGACAGAGCACAGTGGATAACTTCTGCAGATGGCAGGCCCCGTTCCTCTTGGCTTCAGTTCCAGAGAGGGTCACTCTCCACCTTGTTCCCAAGTTCAGAAGAAGGTATTCCCAAAGTCCCGCACAGCGGTGGCTGCCTTGTACACTGGCCACACCGGCGTTGCACGCCCCTGTGTGTAGGCTGTCTTCCCGGTGAACTCGGACTGCCTGGAGGACGAGGCCCGCTCTGTCTTTGTCTTCTCCAAGAAATGCGTAACGAAGCCTAGTGTCGAATAAGCACCAAGGAGCTCTAAGTTGATCAGGAAGTTTCCTAGTCAGGTTTCTGCTGTTAAAAGATAAATTGAAGCATATGAAAATTTTTGAGTTTATTTGAGCAAAAAATGAACTCGAATCTCGCAGTGCCAAACTGGGAGTGGTTAGGAGCCCTGCTGCACCAGCGGGAGCTCAGGGGAGACAAACAAGAAGGTGTGGAAGCAAAGAAAAGAAAGGATTTGATTGGCTGTGACTTAAAGCCTGTGTGGCCAGTTATGATAGGTTGTCCTTCGGTTTTCATTTTTTAACCTTGAGGCATTTATAGCTTAGGTTTTGGTTTTCTTACACAGGACTCCTAAGCATTAGAGCCTCATCAGTATAAGGGCCTCTGTTTTAGTTAATTTAACACTGCCATTGGGTTCCAGACAATTAAGACAAGGCCACCAAGGCCAGCACCATTTCATTGGTTCAAATCAAGATAGTTTTAAATAACTCTGCCAGCCCAGGGCTGGGATTTCAAGTTTTCCAGTGAGGGAATGAAAGTTTCACATGGTTCTGATGTTATCAAGAGCAAAACTGTGACCAAAGACGAGGAAAATGACATAAAAGCACTGAGTGTACTTAGAATATGGCCAGTCAGTTGTAGAATTAATATTCTAGTTAGAGAGTGGCACTCACAACTATGAAGTCTGGAGAGCAAGTTAGAGAATTTCAGGGCTGGAAGGAACTTCAAGAATCAACCTACTTCTATGGCTGTGTAACTGGATGGAGAGTCTCAGGAGCTTACTTGTGATCACACAGTCAGTCAGCAGGGAACTGGAGCCGGGCAACCTGCCTCCTCGTGCAGAGTGCTTGATTGTGAGGGACCGAAACCTAATGGCCTAAGCAAAACCAACCAACCAACCAACCAACCAACCAACCAACCAACCAACCAACCAACAAACAGATCAGGCGCCCAAGGTCCACTAACTTCAGGCAGAGCAAGATCCAAGGACTCAAGAAGAATGTAAAAACATTGTTTCTTTCAACAATATTTTTCAGAGGACCTCAGCTGTGCTGCCCTTTGTGTTGCCTTCATTCTTAGACTGTCCTCCCCACATCATAGCAAACAGTGACCACCAGGAGCTCTAGGTGCATCTTCCGCCAGCTTGACAGCCCAGCAGATGGAGAGCAATTTTTTCTCGCTAGTTTCAGCCTGTCTGTCCTAGGGTTGCCTTTCTGTGGCCAGATCTGACTTCAGCCCATTTGCCCTTCCTGAGCCTGAGGACAGAGGACAGTGGTTGTGCTGGAACCGTGTGACTGGGAGAAAAATAAAGGGCAAAAGTGAATGTGATCTGGCAAAAATGACAGAGGCCACTCCACCTTGATACCGTGGAATGATGTTGTGGACATTTTCCTAGTGTACAGAGAGAAGGTCTCTGTTGCTATGGATACCTTTCTGGACAAGCCCACTTGCTGCTCTCTGGAATTTCTGTACCCTGGTTTCAGGCACAGCCACTCAGTCGGGCCTCCAGTGTCAACGGGGGGTGCATGAGCCCACATACTTCATCAAACTGGGGTGTTACTGCCATGGGAAGGAGAACTTGAGTCTGGAAATGGAATTCCACCCTTGTTTCTTTCACTTCTAAGACCTCTCAGCCTGCTTATACCTCATAGAGGGATAACATAATGGAATTTAATGTAGGTCAATAAACATTTACTGATCAGCTTTTTAAGTAGCCACAGTGTTAGGGGGGCCCAGGAGCCAGAAAGATAAGGAGAACATGTTTCTGGTCTCTGAAGACTAAGAACATCCTTATAATAATCTATAAAGCTGAGTAAAGGGAATAAAATAATGCAAATGCCTGGAACTCAGGTCTAATGAGATAAATGTTATAATTAAATAATTATTGGTGGGGGGGGGCGTACACTTTTGGGAAGATTTTGGAATGATCAGACTTCCCAGAGGAAGTGACTTTCATGCTGAACTTTGAGGGATGGGAACGGAGACAAGAGTGGAGTATGGTCACGACAAGAGAGCAAAAAGCGTTGTAAGAAGAAATACTAGGTTGAGCACAGTCATTGGCCCACAGATAGGCGGGGCCTTTGTAAGGATTTATGCATAGTCCAGTCTGACTGGAGCAAAGGCAAGAGAACAGAGGTGAGGAGAGAGAGATGTTGAGCCCTAGGGGAGGTTAGCGTAGTGACGGGAGCACGGAGAAGAGCGGTTGAGTCAGTGCGGCAGAGGAGGAGAGGGCAGGACCGGGCCGACCTGCACCAGTCTTTGGAGGCCCTGTTGTTGCCTACAGAGTTGGGTCCTCAGAGATTCAGCTGGGTTGCACTGAAAAACCTACTCACATTTGCCAAATCAGACTCCATTGCTTTAATTTTGGGGGAAGCCAAAAGAGTCACACCATTAATGACTTTCTTCAAGGTTCACTAGAAACCAATGGGTAATTGGATAAGAAAAATATGCTCACATATACATTGTCAAGCAGCAGTTATTTGAACATATTTCAGGGGATATATCTCCTTCTTAATAGTATTTTGCTATTAGGATGTTTGAACTCAAGTGAAGATTCTAAGAATGTACTAAGGCGGAAGCACAGAACATGTAGAAGTCGTATCAGCATTTCGCTCCGGGTTACTGTGACCAGGAGCTTGGGTGTCAGCTTGAAAACCTCATTTTATAAACTATTTGTTAACTGATGGGGGGTGTGCCAATTTTCCTGCCTTTGACTATGTCCTCTATGCAATGGAATTCTCCTCTGTGGCTGAGTTTGACTTTTATATGTTGGACCATTCCTTTCTCTCCTTCCACAAATATTAATTGAGCCCCACTTATGCTGAGGGCTCAGCATTAGCTCTGTGTTAAATATAAAGCAATATCACAAATATACCCTATTTTTAAAAAGGTCGTAACTGAGCTCAGGCACAGAAGCAGAAAGAGAGGAATGACAGAGCACGACAATTGTCCTGTGGTTGAGGCTGTACTTGCTCTGAGCTTGCAGGAGAAGGACATGGAGGATTGCCTTAGAGACCTGCCGGGTCAGGGAAAAGACATAGTTGAGGCTGAAGGGCAAGGTGAAGGGCAAGCTGTTGGTTTGCATTTCCACACTGTGCTCGTTTTCTCCCGGAAAATCCAGACAGTTGGAGATATTGTCTGGTGTCATCAGCCCGTGGAAGCTTGTATGGCCGCTGCGATGCGTGCCCAACACGGGGCACTGGAGCCTTCTGTTACAGCCCTCTCTACTTGGCTTGCAGTTCGGGGGCTCCTTCCCAGGGGCAGCCTACACCTTTTGCATTTTTAGAAGCAGAAAAACTGGGTCATCCTGCCACGCCTGAGCTGGGGATCGGGTGGGCTGACCTGGGAACTTGTGCCAAGTGTATTACACATGTGTCTTTTGGGCCAGAGTAAATTGGGCTCTTAAAAGACAGCCAACTTTCTGGGTAATTAACCCAGTTTAGTCTTGAGAGATAGAACTGAAATGGACTGAGGGAGACATCCCCACACATTTTTAGTGAAAAAGGGCAGCTCAGAATAGACTTTGGCCATTCAGTGGAAGGAAGAAGGATTTTTCTCATGGGGACCCATGCAAGAGTCACTCAGAAGGTGGCAGGTGGCTGCAGACCCTCCCTACCTGCCTGAAGTCAGAGAAAATAACCCTGACTTTGGGTATTTTACAAAGATTTGCCTAAAAAGCAAAATTAATAGAAAACTGACTGTGAATAGGCCCAATGCTGAGAGAAAGTGGATGAAATAGAAAGAGTGACTTGTGTTTATTTAATGCGGTAAGATCAGTTGGTTACTTTTTGCATTGTCATCGTACATACTTTTGGGGTTTATATTTAACACCGCTGTTCCTTTCCAATCCAGTGCTTCAAAGCCTGAATGGCATCGCTGGTGGCTATCCTGCCCCAGAGCGGCAGGCTCCCGGCCCAGAAGCGAGTTAGGGTCCCAGGCATGATGTCCTGCATTATTTAAAGGATAATTAGATTGTGCTGCTTTAGAGCCAGACTATTTCACATAAAAATTTGAAGTTTCTGGAATCTTTTGAAAAATCAGAAACTATAGCAGTATGAAGTGTTGGTTCCTTCATGGAAGCAGTTTTCCTGAGCTCGAGGTTGGCTCCTCCTTGTCGATGGGACGCCATTCTCCTATTGAAAAAGGTCTCCGTTTGTTTCCTTTGTCTCTTTCACCTAGCACACTTCACCCGTTTATAAGTTACCTGTCTGACCTCTGTTGGTGTCCGAGTTTGTGACTGCCACTCTACAAAGAAGATGAAGTCATTGGTGACAGGAAATATGGAAGAGGCACAGTCCAGAAAGAACTCAATGAATCCCTTTGGGACTTTCTTCTACCCTAAAACACAGTTGGAATGTCCTACCTCCCATATTGGATGTGAAATAAATATCTGTTATTGTTTAATACTTTTGGCTCGGTCTTCAGCAGGGGAAATGGAATGTTCGCCTACTTCCAAGGGACATTAATTCCTGTGGAATGTTCCTATATTTCCAGGGACTTGAATCTGGGGTTCTGTCTTCTTTAGAGAAGGTTTAAACCCTTGGGCCCTGCTTGGCCTTGGCAAGGGCGATGGAAGTAGGTGTGCAGCAACACTTGTCCTCCCTCTGTCGTTCTCCAGAACGGCTCTTTCAGTCCTCATCGTTTCAAGCATGCTGTGGCCTTCCCTGTCCGAGGCTTTTTATTTCTCTACATATGTGGCTAAAGGGAGTGGGTAGGACAGGATTCTTATTTTAGCATTCAACTGCAGAATGACATATGAATCTGATTAATTTTTATATTCAGTTTTATTCAAAATGTCTCATTGCCTCCCTTCCAACTTTTTTTTTTTTTTTTTTTTGCTTAAACTTTGGATTTGAAATAACAAAATATTTCGGTTGAGGTCTGATTATTGCCCTTTAAAGTTTTTTCCTTTTTATTCTTCTATATAACCAGGCTTTACAAAAAAGCTATTTTACTCTAAGAAATTAGGTTTCTGGTTATCAGGAGTCCTAAATAGACATGAATTACAAGAACGTCCTTTGAAAACCCCATGCAGCACTTGTTTCATTAAATTCCATGAAGCGACCTTAATTTAGTGGAACACTGGATAGGCTGTTCTTTTAACCTATTATCACTTTGGCCAGGCCCATAAACCATATTCATGGATGATTCCATCAAGAAGGACAACAGTGGGATTAATATTATTTCAGGATACAGTAAATGCCACAATGATGAAGCTGTTTAAGATCTGGTGCTCACGGTGTCACACTGAATGCATTGACATTTACTCTGCTATCACTTCATTTCCAATATTCCTTCCAAATCAGCCGATGCTAATGCTTCAGCGTGTGTGCAGAATACAATGTGGGCGGGGGTGGGGAGACAGGGAAGGAACTGCACGAGTGTTTGCCTTCCTTTTTCCTTTTGGTGTGGAGAGTGGGGAATTATGCTCAGATAGTATGAGACATGCAGTAGGCCCCAAGATGTTGGTTGTTGGGGTCGCAGAGGCTCCTAGGAACTCAGCTTTCTCTTGGAGTTGCATCAAAATAGGCTACAGGGCTTGTCTTGGCTGTGACTGAGCATGCGCTGTGGGTCTGAGATGAACCAGGGAGGCACTGGTTGGTGTGAACATGATGGCTTGTTGGAACTGCACGCACATGAAAATTCAGCCGTCTATAATGACACACCATTTAGAAGGTCCTATTTGTGTGTTTCCCGAACCTCCTTAATCCTTACATTTGATGCCTAATAATACTGAATATCTGAAAAAGCTCATGGGCAGTTTTGAGAATCTCTTTAAAAGAAATAGTAAAAATGATATTCATAATAACATGATTAATGTCTACTCTCTCAAGGGGTCCAAGATCCCAGTTCTGAGGGCAAGGTTCTGAGGTTTGGGAGGAAATCTAAAAGCTGTCTAGTTCATGCTTCTCAAAGTTTTACGTGCCTACGAATCAACTGGAGGTCTAGTTAATTCTAATGACCAGAGTCTGCGAGATTCTAATCCAACAATTCTGGTGTGAGGGCTGAGAATTTACATAGCATGTAACTCCCAGGTGATGTAGATGCTGCTGGTTCATAAATCATATTACTTTTTAAAAAATTTTTAAATTAATTTTTTCAAGAGAGGGGAAGGGAGGGACTAAGGGAGGGAGAGAAACATCAATGTGTGATTGCCTCTCACGTGGCTCCCACTGGGGACCTGGCCCACAACCCAGGCATGTGCCCTGACTTGGAATCGAACCTGTGACCCTTTGGTTCACAGCCCACACTCAATCCACTGAGCTACTCCAGCCAGGACTCATATTTACTTTTGAGTACAGGGTCTAGTCCAATCATTGCCTGTATTCTCTTGTATGAACATCTACTGTATGTTTAAACCTCTCTTTGTAGAAGGCTGCTCATATTTTCTTTAGGCAGTCTGTTCCATCTTCCAACAGTTCTGAATATTGGTATTTCTTCCTATTGCAGTCCACTCCCTGGACTTGTCACCTCTGGCTCTGGCGGTAGCACTTGGTGCTGCACCATACATACAGCAAGGCAAGGAAACAGCTCTCCTGCGGAGAGGAAGCTCACACCCTTGTGTTTCTAACCTGTGGGAAACTCCCTAGGTGGGAAAGGATAGTTTACTCAGGGGTAACTTTTGCCTCCTTGGGTTCACCTTTCCTGTTGTACTCACTGACCTTGGTTGACCCCTGAAGGCACACGCTGTTCCTCAGTTTGGTTCTCACTCTCTCTGCCCCCAGCTAGAGGAGGTCTTGCCCCCTTTTGAATGCATCTGTCTGTCTATCTATCTATTTATCATCATTAAAATTAGCTTATTTCCCCCTCACCAGATTATAAATCCTTGGAAGCAGAGATTGTGTCTTAAGCATCTTCAAATTCTCTACAGTGCTTTTCACATATCAAGAGCTCAAACCACGTGTATGAAATTGAGTAACACACAGAACCTACTTCAAGCAATTTATAGCACTAACCCAACAAAACGTAAAGACTATAACATAGTGAATTGTCACAGTAACTAGTAGTACAATAGGTGGATTTCGGAGAAAGGAAAAGTTCAGTGTAGACAGGAGCAATTCCCAAGGGCTTTGTGGGAAAAGGGGAGAGGGGTTGCACATGTAAATTCAGTGTGTATAGCCCATTTGGTTCAACTAACAATTCTGGGCTAGACAGGAAGAGAGTCTAGTATGTGTTGTAGAAGTACATATTTTTTTTTTTCAATGAAGTTGGGAAAGGGGAGAGATGTAGCTTGGATGGCTTTAAGGCAGAGATTAGCACACTTTTCAGGGAAGAACTAAATAGTAAATATTCTAGGACTTATGAGTGACATGGTCTCTGCGCAACTACTCTGCCATTGTAGTGTGAAGGCAGCCGTACAAAGTCTGTAAATGAATAGGCATGGGGTAGTTGGAAAGGTTCTGTGAATGCGATCTCTATGAATGTGTGTATAGGTGCATTTATACTCCCAGGGACGGCCCAAGGCCCTAGGACCTATGGGGTGGGGAGGGCCTCAAATACCCTTTTGCCTTCCTGTGCAGTCAGCTAAGCCAATTCACAACAAGGCATCGGTAACTGATAAGTGATAAATGGTGGAATTTCAGCAGGGTGGCAGTTTGCTAAGGGTAGCAATTAGGAGTGGGGATGGGGTGGAGGCTTCTGAGAACCCTGCTGTCAAATCCTTCTCTCCAGATGGACATGAACTGCTTTGTGTTGGCCTCTTTTGGCATCTTTCTTTACTCCAGTTTTCTGCAACACTCTAGAAGGGACTGCAAGTTGGGGGTCTCTGCAGGGTCCCGGGGAGGTGAAAGCTATGGGGAAATTTTAAGGCAGGAAGTTAGTGAAGAGAAAAAGAAAGACTCCATCCCAAACAATGTGAGACTCTGGTGGGAGGAAGCCTAGGGAATGACATCTGTCCCTCCTGCTCAGGTCCCAACCTGCCCCAGGGTAGGTGGGTAAATGGCCTGAACCACCTGTGACCTACCTCTGTGTGGGGCCTTGGGCACCCTGACACCCTGCTCTGACCCCTCCATGGCCCCTCTCCCCGGGGGCTTCAGCAGAAGGTGCTTTGTCATGCCCTGTCCCCTTGCTCCTGCCCAGGGCTTGGCGGCTGGATTCCTGCAGACCATGGACAGCCTCTGAGTTGGCAGTCTCTGCTTTTGGTAAGTGCAACTTTATTCCCAGGAAGGATGAGCTAAAGAAGAACAGTGTTATAATCCTCTCTCTCCCCTTCCCACCCTCCTCCCCACCCTCTCTTCTTTCTTCCTGCTTTCTCCTACACCTTACCCCAGATTCCATTTTCTCTTCTCTCTGTTTCCCTCCCACCTTCCCGTTTCCTTCCCCCTTGCCATTGGTTATCCTGTCATCTTCTGTCACTTACTCTTTTCTCTGTTGATTCTCTTTTTAAACCATTTACTTTAATTTTGACACAAATTGTGGTAAGCTGAGGCAGGGGACGCTGGCTTCCTTTTTGTGATGACAGGATTGTATCTTCACACTGGCTAAGATGATTTAGGAAGGGGAAAGTGGAAAGTATATATTTTTATGGGGTCCGATGGGGGTGGGGTGGAGGGAATGGGAAGGGATAGGAGACGGGGGGGGGTGGGGGGGGGAATTAGAAGGGATGAATCAGAATCGGATGCGGACTTCCTGGCCATTGGACATAAGAATTCTCTGGCGAGCCATCTGGAAGAGCCTGGCTAAGGTTGGGTAAAACACAGTCACCCTGGGTACAGTCATCACTTTAAAATCAATGCTCTTCTGAGGTGTCCTCTGGAAAACCTAGCCCACGTGGACTGTTGTTGAGTTTGTGGGTCACCTGTTAGGTCAGGTCCCCCAAAACACAGAAGCATATGCTTCAAACTTCTTTCTGATTCATTTTCTATTTCCTGGTACTTGATAGAACAAAGTTGGACTTTTGGCTTCCTGGCCTCTCGGGGCTGTGAAAAAAGTGCTAATTTCTGCAGGACAGCTGCCAGAACCATCCCTGTCGCAGCCCCGCCAAGCTGGCTGGCTGGATGCATCGGGGCAGTTTTCAGCTTTGCCCTTCAGCCTGGTCTGAGCCATGAGGCCGATGGGTTTACACTCTGGCTGCTCAGCACCCATCTGTTTTGGAGTGGGCGAATGGGGTTTGGGATGCCCGTTTCACACAAGCCAGCCTCCCTGCTTCCTGTTCTGCCCGTTCATGAATGGGTTTGGCCATTTGCAGCTTGAACTGAGTCTCTTCTCCCCCCTTCCCTTTTTAACCTCCGCCCAAAGCTGGGTACACTTTCCACTGCCACCTTCTTTGTTCTTCGGGCAGTTGTGGAGCAGCTCAGAGCTGGACCAGCCCTCAGGCGGTGGCCAGGTGGTGTCAGCGCACTCTGGCTCCAGACGTGATGGGGAGCGATGCTCAGGTGCAGTGTACCAATTTTAAGCAGGTCTCTAGGTGTGAGGAGAACCGCGGGAGCCAGGCGAGGCATTTTCAGACTTCAATTTCTGTTTCCCTTTCTCAGACTACAACACTCTCAGAGTTTTTACCGCATTAACGTTTTGGCTGAGTGCAAAGGTCTGCCTTCCTTGGTGGGCTGAGCTAGTAAGGGGCAAACATCTGACTCCAACTGATGAAAGGCAGGAAATTCAGAATTACTTCCTGATCCTTTCTGCTTCAGTTTAGGATTCTTTATCGTGGCAATGGGGAGGGCCAGCTACAGAGGGCTCTGCCCAGCCAAGAAACAGACGTGATTTTTGTGTTGAGGCCACAGCGCTCAGGGTGGGGGCTCGGGAGAGAGACTAGATGATGAAGCCTCTTTTCCTACAAAGGTGGCCTGCAGGGGATGCAGTGAAGTTTTGCAGGAATTCTTTCCTGATTGGATCTTAAGTCTTTTCTCCAGGGAACCCCTATGGTCTTTGCTTTTTTCCTAACAAGATCCCTGACCAAGGAGCCACAGGCCTCGCCTCTGGCTGGCAGTGCAGCCAGATATAGACAAGCCGAGGGGAGTGCCCGGTGTCACACATTATGTTTACTAAACAAAACGGACAAGTTCTCCTTGTTGCGTGAGGAAGCCCTGCAGCCCTCAATCCCCCAGAGCTGAAGAGGATCCATTTTATTGAGCTCTGTAACGAGACGCTCTGGCTGGAGCAGCTGGGTAGTTTGCGTTAGCTCTGAGACTCGGGGGAGCAGTTTTTCTTTAGAAAAATTATGTTTTTCATTTAGAGCAACAACAGCCTGACTGTCTTAGCATACCTTCCTACAATCTTTAGAAGAGTGGTAAAATCCTAGCCCAGACTGTTCCCCCAATACTTACGGTGGCCAGAGTTAACAAATAAAAATACTTGCACTTTTCTAGTATGAGCATGTTCAATGTAGTATTTTAGATGTGATTATACTAAAAAGGTATGATGGTCTATTTAAAACTCAAGTTTAACTAAACATCCTTTATTTTATCTGGCCATACTTGACACCTTTCCAAATGTTCCTCCTTGAATATCTCTGACGACAGGGAACTTACTACCTTTTAAAATAATCATTCCATGATGAGACAGCTACAGTTGCTAGAAAGCTCTTCCATACTTTGAGAGGACATTCCCACAACACACTCCTCGTGTGAACTTCTGGGGCCCCTTGGAATGTGTCCGATTCAGCTGGTGTGTGGCAGCGCTTCACATATTTATCAATAGCTCTGTGTCTCCTTGAAGTTTCTCTTCTCCAGCCTGCACGTCTCCTGATGTTTCAGTTTTTCCTCACAGGACCCTGTTTCAGGATTGCAGACCCTCCTGTGAATGTGCCCTGGCTTGTTCAGTGCCCTTGTAGCCAGGGGGGACTCGGCAGCCTGAACAATGGCTCTGGTCGACACGACTCTGCGCCCGTTGTCACGGCCTGTGTCTCCTGTGCCAGGGAGGGTCCGGCTCCAGGAGCCGGGCTTCAGCGCGGACCTGTCGGAGTGGACCGTGGGGGCTGCTGGGGAAGTGTGTATGCCTCACTATACCCTGAGTGTTTGTGCCCCTCAAAATTCATGTTTTGAAACCTAACCCCTAAGGTGTGGGATTTGGAGGTGAAGCCTTTGGGAGGCAATTATGTCACAAGGGTGAGGCCCTTGCGAATAGAATTAGTGCCCTTATAAGACATACAAGAGTGTTCTCCACCCCTTCTTCCCTGTGGGGACACAGGGAAAATGCTGCTGTCTATGAACCAGGGAGCAGACTCTCACCAGATTCCCGATCTGCCAGCGCCTTGGTCTGGGTTTTCCTGGTCTCTGGAACGGAGGGAAATAAACTTCGGTTGTTTGTAAGCCGCCTAGTCTGTGCGGTATTTTCTCATCGCAGCTGGAATGGACTGAGACACTCCTATACACGCCAAATATAAATTTGGCAGCACCGTTCTTATTGTAAATGATAGTTGGCGATGAGGGCATTAGCATAACCAAAAGTCACCTTAGATTTTGGTGAACAGACTTAGTAACTATAACATACATTTCTGTTTTAGGTCAAATTTGAGACCTAAATCGGAGCTGTGGGTGAAAACGTCAAGCTGGATTCAGAGACTTGCTACAAGCCAACTGTGCGACTTTGGGAAACTCCCTGACCTCTCTGGCTCTCAACATCTTCATCTGGAAAACGAGGCATTTGAATTAATTTTCTAAGGCCAAAGAAGGTCTTACAGAGGCTGTGGGTGTGGTTATTGACACATGAAACTGATTGGAATAAAACAGATTTTAAAAAACAGAAAAGAAAAGTAGTCATTGTTCCAGATCTAAATGACTTTTCGGTTCTTAGCATTCCTTGGTCAGGAGGAAACTTTTAGGTCTTTATTACTGGTCCATGAAAAGAAAGTTACAGACATGGAGAAGCATTTAGAAACATTTAAATCTACTTGACGTTGCTGTGACTCCATGTGTATGATTAGTGGGTTGTGTCATTGAATAGGGTGTGGACCAGTCTGGGTGCTTTTGAACTAGTGGGTGGTGAGTGGTGTGCACTGGTCACCTGGATTAGAGTGTGTCTTGGTCTGGAATGGATTAGAAATAAAGGGGAAAATGGGTTCGTTCCCACAGATAGTTGGAGGCAGAGCTTCCTTACTGGTGTGCCATACTCAAATCACAGGTGTGTCTTAGCTATTGTGCCCTTTGTCCTCGCTACACCTGAGAGAGGCCTGGGGAAGCCTGGGATCAGTCATCCGACCCAGTTGACTCTGATCAGGAGTAATCAGTATGCTACATAAATATTGTCATTTTCTCTCTGTGTCATGAGGTAAATAAGGTTGAAATGTGCCACCTTTTCTTCATAAAAGCAAATAGACATAAAGAGGGGACTGGGCTAATTGTTGCTCAGACTACAGCTTCCAAATAAACTCTCAAGCAAAAATGTCAAAACTCTTCTTCCCCTCATGTCTACCTTTCTTTTAAAATTAAGTTTAATAATTACTATAGAAACATATGCATGTCCTTTAAAATCAAGCAGTACTAAAATATAAAAAAATGTAAGTCATCTCCCCAAGTCCTATTCACATTCCCCAGAGGTATCCACTTTTAAATTGGAGCTTCAATATTTTTGGAAAAGGGATACTGCTGGGACATGCCCCGATTTCTGGACAGAATCCCAGGAGGCTCCGTGCTGGGAGATGCTGGGCACCATCAGGCACCCCCAGGGGGGCCGGGTGAAAGTCTGAACATACAGAGGTTGGACCATGGACCAAGACCCCCTCACCAACCCATCATAACCAGGAAACCTCTTCTTGCCACCTTTCTTCCCACAGTACCCTTTCCCTCATCCCCACCTCTAGAAGTTCAGAGGTTTAATCTCAGGCAAAAAGGAATCTGAGAAGCCCTGGACTTGGGGTTGTTGGACACCGAGAAGGCCGAGGTGAGACTCTCCCTCCGACTTGCTGTCAGAATTATCAGGCCTGGAGAAGCACAGCAAAGGAAACAACCAACGGATTGAACAGATAACCTATGGAATGAGAAAAACCATTGGCACACCATACATCGGATAAGGGATTAATGTCCAAAATATATAAGGAACTCACGCAACTCAATAGCAAAGCAACAACAACTAATCCGATTGAAAAATACACAGAACACTTGAATAGACATTTTCCAAAGGAGACGTACAGAGGCCAATAAGTGGGTACCTGAAGAGATGCTCAGCATCACTAATCACCAGAGAAATGCAAATCAAAGCCACAGGGAGTTGCGGCCTCACACATGTTGAATGGCTGGTATCATGAAGACCAGAGGTAACCGGTGTTGGTGAGGCTGTGGGACAGCTGGGACCCTGGGGCACTGCTGGTGGGGATGTAGCCACTACGGAAAATGTTTGGAAGTTCTTTGAAAAATTAAAAATAGAACTACCATATGATACAGCAATCCTACTTCTAGGTGTTTATTTGGAGGAACTGAAATCACTCTCTTGAAGATACCTGCACCCGCATGTTCACTGCGGCTTTATTTACAGTTGCGAGGATGTGGAAACGACCTGTGTCCACTGATGAGTGAACGGATAAAGGTGTGGTACGTATACACAGTGGAACACCATTCAGCCATGAAATCCTGCCATTTGCAACAACACAGGGCATGATGCTAAGTGAAATAGATCAGAGAGAGGAAGACAAATACTGTATGGCCTCCCTTATATGTGGAATATAAAGAATTAAACAGAGTAGAATGGAAGTGGGGGGAATGAGGAGTTGTGTACAGGTTTTCATTTATAGGGGTAAGTAAGTCCAGGAGATATAATGTACAGCTTGGTGTCTGTCTACAGTTAACAATACCATATTATATTCTTGAAGGCTGCCGAGAGAGTAAACCTTAAACGTTCTCAACACACGCATGCACACCCACCCACACGGTAATTATGTGAGGTGATGTCTGCGTTAAGCAACCTTATTATGGTAATCATTATGTAATATATACAAGTACCAGATCATCACATTGTACATCTTAAACTTAGACAATATTATATATCAATTACATTTCAATAAAACTGGGAAGAAACCAAGACAAAAAATGATCAGGGGCTATACCCCATCCTAGAAGGAGATTTTTCTCTGGAAAAGCTAAACATCTCCAAGGAAAGAGCCATATGCTGACATTTGGAGGCCCCTTGTGAAAAGGCCAGCTGTTGTCTGATTATCCCACAGTGACCTCCAGATGTCAACGTGCCCCGTGCTCCTCCACGGAGCTTCCTATAGGCTTTCTATTGCCTCGCACTTAAGTATGAATGAGAGATAGATGCGCTAGTAGATTGACTTCATTAATGGTCCCGATGGATGTCAGTCTTGTCTTCATGATTTTTACCCTGTGACTCTTGCTACTAGCCTGCTGGAGAAATATGAGAAGTACGTGTGAAAAAGCTAAGATCTCCAAATTGGGGCCATGCTAGACCAACCAAATTCCAGTAGTCCCACCAGCTGAACACAGGTGCATGAAAGAGCCCATCCAAGATCAGCCACGCCTGACACAGATGACTCATAGACCAAGCTCTGCCCTCCTGGAGGAAAGCAAAATGTTGTGACATCAAATGTGTAATATGTTAGTATGGACAAATACATTCCCTGCCTCCTCCTCTGCACTGCTCTGTCCCGTGCCTTTCCTGCTTGAGATCTAAGAACAATTCCTGGGCCCTAGAATTCAGTTCTCTGCAGAGTGATGCCCTGGACACTGTCCTGAAGAGAACAGAAAGCCATGGACAGAAGTTGGGAAAAGCAAATGCCAGGTAGGGCTGGCTGGACACAGGCTTCATCCTCTGGCTGCTGGTCCTGCTTTACAGTCACTTCTTCTGGCCTGTGACTCCGTGGTTCCTTCCGTCCTTGTGTTAGTGAGAAGTCCCAGAATGCCAAGTGAAATTGGTTAGCTGGATCCTGAACTCAAGTGTTGGTCTGGAGAAGCCCTTGGGCTTGTTCATAAAGGTAGAGGCAGAGGAAATTGGGCAAAAATCATCTACCACACCACCTCCGGGCTATTCCTTCGATGCTTCAATGGGCCCGTCCTCGCTTCCTTCCCCACACCAAGGCACACAGAGCTCTCTCGTCCACCAGTGTCACATCGGAAAAGAATCTGCTTAACTTCAGGAAATATTTGAATGTCACTTTTCTCAGGGTGTCTTACAATTCAAGTCTTATTTCTAATGGGGATGAGAAATCTTTTATCCTTTCAAAAGGATCTTCTCAGGTGGTGGAAATCCTTTTGAGGGAGATGGGTCTGTGATTTTCAGTGGAAATAGTAACCTGTAGTTTGAGTCCCATGGTTGGTGCCCACAACTGGCACTTTAATTTTTCCAAAATATTCTAGCAATGGTCATTAGCTCACTGGGGACTGGGGAGAAAGTAAATAAGAAAATCGCCTTGCAAAAGCACACTGTGCTTTGTAATTTGGACTCTTCCCCTGCTGATATTCAAACAGCACTCACAGCCATGCACTGTTACCTGAGCAACAGTCCTTGAGTTGGCATTTTAAGATCCCACAGGGTTCACAGGAACTATGTCCTTCTTTCTTGGGCCTTTGCCAGCTTTCTGAGAGATGTTTTCCTCTTTTTTTAGTGCTGAAATAGAACTTACAGTCTCTTGAAGTCTAATAAATCAATCGCTGTTGCCCTGGGCTTTACAGCTAAAGCAAAGGAAGAGCTGAGGTAATTGTCTGAATAATTTGGGCAAAACAACCAACTATCCTGGATGTATTGCGAAGATTGGACTTACCCAGATAGAACAACACGGTGAATCTGCTTAGTACTTTTTAGTTTCTGTCCAAATAGCACAATATAGTGAATCTGCGCCCTTTCTTTCAGGGGCACTTCCTTAGTCGTCCTAGCTTTCCTCCCTGGGAGTGGCCCCCAGAAGAAACCCGTGAATGTAACAACAATGGCAAGTGTTGATTGGGCTTTGTGTGTTCTAAGCACTGTGCTGAGCATTTTTAGTAGATCTCATTTAGAGGTCGTCACAATAGTCCCGTTACCATCCCCACTCAGCAGATGTTGGACATGAGGCCAGCAGAGCTTCAAGACCCTGGGGTAAAGCTCACAGCTGGTAAATCGCAGGGCTGAGTCAGCCAGTTTGACTCCGGATCCTATTCTCTCCAGCACGAAAGCTCTAAGTGGGATTATACAATGATGATACTAAAATCCAGAGACATTGTGATCAGATCAAGGGAAATTTGCTCCTCGGGGGAAGAGGTGGTATAGGCAGAAGCATGGGTGATGTAAGACAAGACGTGCCCTCCTCTGGGCCTCAGATTCCTCCAGGGTAAGCGAAGGCGGTGGCCTTTGTTTCATAATTCCCAAATCTATTCGGGTGTCACCTTCTGTAATTTTTAAAGTGGTCTGAGTCTGTGACCCTCACTGTTCATTTCCTGAGCCCTAATTGAAGTGGAGTCCTGGCGCTGCTCGAGCCCTGGTGCTCTCGCAAGGAGGAAAGAACTAATAGGATAGGCTAAATTTTCCGGTGGCAACAAATGGCCTTCAAATCTCAGTGTTAATCTAAACAACACAGTGTCACATCTCACGTGCTATGTGTCCTCCTCAGGTGTGAGGGGACTCAGTTGTCCTCTAGAAGCCAGGCTGATGGGGCATCTATAGGCTCTAAGGTTGTAGGCTACTCTGCCTGAGGGAAGGACTTACATGGGAAATTAAATGCTCTGGCCCAGGAAGTGACATGTGCCACAGCTTCTCCTAACTCATTAACCAGAACTAGTCCCATGAGCCCATTCAACCACAGGGGCTAGGAGTTACAATCCTACCATGTTCCCCAAGGATGCACAACTGGAAAAGCAACATTAATGACCACCTAAAATCTATATGAATGCCACAATGTCCGTTTAAGATCCTACATGACCAGGGAAGATGGCCAAGTCAGGCGGGACTGCTAACATTGTATTGTGCTTGGAGGAATAGGTTGGACAGAGAGTGCTTCCTTTTCAGTGAGATAATGGAGACTGGGTTGGGGAGGGGTAGATGGGGGTTCAGAGAAGTGCCTCAAAGCCAGGTTTTCTCTAGGGTCACCTTGATCACATTCCTTCCTTTACTGTTTCTTGTAACCCACTAATTAAGATAGCTAAAAATGTTACCATGAGCTACAGTCAACATCAATTAAAAACCCCATATATATTTCATGTGAAAACACATGGTGTTCAAACATGTGTGATTTTCATCAGACCTCCTCATCTGTTTGTCATTTAAGGTTCAGGCCATTTTCCATATTTCTATCAACTGCTGCCTGCTGCAGATGAAAGCCTGGCAAATAACCGTGCAAAAGAAACTTTCTGAAGTTATAAATAATCAAATGCCCGTGGGGGGTTGACCTCATATACAATAATACACAGAGTAATGATCAGAGCTCCGAGGGAAAAACGAGCGCCTTCTCAGTAAGGAGAAGGTGGCAGTTTTGCTTACAATCACACGAGTGTCATTTTTCTGACCCCCTCATTCTCTGGCAGGAATAGGACAGAGTGGAGCTATGAAGGGAGTTGTAAGAGGTTGGCACGGTGGTATGTTGCTCAATGTTTAATAGTTGGCTCTCTGAAGGGAAGAACCCTGAGATGTACTGTTTGCCAATTTCTGTGCTGTAAATACCCCCACTATGACTGAATTTCAGGGTACTAACATGATGTCATTGAACATGGATTTGGGAAGAGATGTAGATGATGGGTTCTTGCCAGCAGTATCACCTTCACATCACTGAGTAACAAAATGGGGACTGTTGCCTATCTGCTGTTCTCTACATACCTCTAGTCCTAGAATAGGATGTTTGGAGTGCAGGTGGCAGGAACTGTTCAGAGGAAGACAATGGCAAGAGGGAGGCAGACCTAGTGCTGAGGAATATAGACAACTCCCAAATTGTATTAGTTTCCTAGGTCTATGGCAACAAATGACCACAAACTTGGTGGCTTAAAACAACATAAATATATATTTTTTAGAGTTCTGGAGTCAAAAAGTCTGAAATCAAGGTGTTGGCAGAGTTGACGTCTTCTGGGATCTCTATGGGATAAACCACCTTGCCTTTCCACTACCTTCTGGTGATTGCCAGCCATCCTTTTCTTGTAGACATATCCCAGTCTTTATCTCCATCATCCATGGCCTTCTTCTCTGTGTGTCTCTCTATGTCCTCTCCTCTTCTTTTTTTAAATATTATTTTATTGATTATGCTATTACAGTTGTCCCAGTTTTCCTGCTTTGCCCTCCTCCACCCAGCACCCCCACTCCCTCAGGCAACCCTCACACCATTGCTCATATCCATGCGTCACGTGTATAATTTCTTTGGCTACTCCATTTCCTATACTGTACTTTACATCCTCATGGTCTGTGCTGTAACGACCTATTTGTACTTCTTAATCCCTTCACCTCTTCAACCATTCCCCCACACCCCCCTCCCATCTGGCAACTATCAAAATGCTCTATGTATCCATGATTCTATCTCTGTTCTTGTTTGCTTAGTTTGTTTTTTTGATTCAATTGTTGATAGATATGTATTTATTGCCATTTTATTGTTCATAGTTTTGATCTTCTTTTTCTTAAATAAGTCCCTTTAATTTTTCATCTAATAATAGTTTGGTAATGATGAACTCCTTTAGCTTTTTCTTGTCTGGGAAGCTCTTTATCTGCCCTTCAATTCTAAATGATAGCTTTGCTGGGTAGAGCAATCTTGGCTGTAGGTCTCTGCTTTCATGACTTTGAATATTTCTTGCCAATCCCTTTGAGCATGCAAAATTCCTCTTGAGAAATCTGCTGACAATCTTATGGTAACTCCCCCATAGGCAACTAACTGCTTTTCTCTTGCTGCTTTTAAGATTCTCTCTTTATCTTTAACATTTGGCATTTTAATTATGATGTGTCTTGTTATGGTCCTCTTAGCACCATCTTGTTTGAGACTCTCTGTGCTTCCTGGACTTGCATGTCTATTTCCTTCACCAAATTAGAGAAGTTTTTTTTCATTAGTTTTTCCAATAGATTTCCAATTTTTTGTTGTTTCTCTTCTCTTTCTGGTACCCCTATGATGCGAATGTTGAATCTCTTGAAGTTTTCCCAGAGGCTGCTTATACTATCCTAATATTTTTAGGGTTCATTTTCTTCTTGTTCTGATTGGCTGATTTTTTTCTTGTTATGTTCCAAATCATTGATTTCATCCTCAGCTTCATCCACTCTACTGTTGTTTCCCTGTAAATTGTTCTTTATTTCAATTAGTGTATCCTTCATTTCTGACTGGATCTTTTTTATGCTGCTGAGGTGCTCACTAAGTTCCTTGAGAATCCTTTATAACCCATGTTTTGAACTCTGCATCTGATAGATTGCTTACGTCCAATTTGTTTAGTTCTTCCTCTGGAGTCTTGTTCTGTTCTTTCATCTGGGCCGTGTTTTCTTGTCTCCTCATTTTGGCAGCCTCCCTGTGTTTGTTTATATGTGTTAGGTGGAGCTGCTATGACTCCTTGTCTTGGTAGCATGTCCTAATGTAGTAGGTGTCCTATAGGGTCCAGTGGCACAGCCTCCCCTATCACCCAAACTGCATACTCAAGGTGCGTCCTTGGTTTGGGCTGATTACTTCCTCCTCTTGTGGTTGAGCCTTGACTGCTGTTTGAAGATCAATGGGAGTGATTTTCCCAGGCCAGTCAGCTGCAAAGACTTGCTGTGACCACTGACCACCAGCCTCTGCCTTCCATGGAGAATCAGCTGTGCAGGGGCAGGGTGGTGGTACTCCAGTGTGGTCTGTAGCTGTCCACTGGATACACAGGCTTTGGGGTTTCCTAGGTGGTGCAGGGCAAGGTCAGCCCCTCCTGTGTTCTTCCCAGGCCCACCATGCTTGAGCTCTAAAGCAATCTGAGATGTCTGCTACTTGTGCTGGGCTTGGAGATTTCCTAGTGAAGCCAAGCTGTGAACCTGGGATGGCTGCTGCTAGTGCTGGGCCTGGGACCATTTAGCAAGAGGTATGCAGCTTGGGGGCTTTCGGATGCCGGCTTGTTGCTTGTTTGATAGGATTTAGGAAGTTGTGAGGCATCAGCCAAGACCAGCCATTCATATGGAAAAGTCACAGTTAACAGTTTGGGTGGACTCATAAGTTGGGTGGGAATCAGAGTCTCAGGGGTTCCCCAGGGTGAGACAAACCATGTTAGAGAGGTTGATAGAGTCTCACATATCTAGGGGGAGGGTTCAGAAAAGGGACAATGGCCTCTGACAACTTTTCTGTCTAGGAGAAAGCTGTCCCCCAGCTCTTGCCTTGTTCCCAGACACTTCAGTTCCTCCCTGTGTGCCACTGATTTTTCAAGCTGCTACCCTGTTGCTGGGGCTTAGAGGGAGTGAGACTGAGTAAGTCTGTGTGTGGGTTCTTTAAAGGGAACTGGTTGGGGCCTCAGCAGTGTCTTCTGCTGACTAAATCCTCACTGGTTTTTGCAGCCAGAAGTTGTGGGGCCTTATCTTCCTGGCACTGGAACCCTGGGCCAGGGGGTCTGGTGTGGGTCTGGAATTCCTCGTTCCCGAGATATCCTTCCCAAATTTCTATCTTGCACATGTGGATGTGGGATCAACCTATTCTGTATCTCCGCCCCTCCTATCAGTCTGGATGGATGTGGTTTTTTTAATTCCATATTTGTCAGACTACAAATTCAACTTGATTTCTGATGGTTCTGAATGATGGTTGCTCTATATTTTAGTTGTAATTTTGATGTGGTTGTGCAAGGAATTGAGTCATGTTTACCTACGTTGCCATCTTGACCTGAAGTTTCTCCTCTTCTTATATGGGCATTAGTCATCAGATTTAAGGACCACCCTAAATTTAATCCTGCCCTAAATCCAAGGTGGACAGAAATCTCTGGGAGACACTATTCCTACACACACACACACACACACACACACACACAGTACAGAAAGGATTAGAGAGAAGGGTAGGCAGAAACAGAGTTAGCAGCTTGGCCTTAACACTTTCCCCTGACTTCCCAGAACATCCTTTAGGCTGTAATCTGTTTCCTGATTTATGATTACAGGTCAGCAGGGGAAGTGGTCTGTGAAGGCTGGGGTGCTTTTCCACTTAGTCATGCTCCTCACCTCCGAGCCCAGGTGGCTAAGAGGTGCAGTGGCTCAGCCACCCAGTGTTCTTTAAGGCTGTGTTTGGGCAGTTGTTTCCTTATATCATCTTTCATCTCCTTTGAAGATAATTTCGGCAAAAATAAACATGAACCTTAAGAGAGTTCTGTTCTTTAATGAGTGCCATATACCCTACCTAGTAGACTAGGCCATTAATAGCTACTGAGTAAATGAAAGAATGAATGAACACAGTTGAGGGTCGCTTCAAATGTATCTTCTCTGGAAGAAAATAAATGAACTCTCAAGTTCAAAAAATATTGTTCCAATCTGAACGACGTATTCTGGACCATTAGGTCAGTGGAAGACAGTGACTGAGGATCAAGTGTCAAAGTCCCCCCGGGACATTAAATAGGACCTTCCCTGGTCCTGTAATAGGAGCTGCTCCAGTGGAGCCCAGCTTGGCTCCTCCCTGCGGCCCTGATGAGAAAGCCAGCTTGGCTGGGCCTCAGAGGGCAAGGTGAGGTCACTGAGACACTGTGGATGGCAACTTTAAACCACATCTTGTGTGTCCCTTCAGTTTCATCCGAAAAGCTCCTCTCTCAGCCTGGAATGCGAGGAAGGGAGCAGAGGGATCAGATTTCCAGGAAAGAATCTGGCTTCTGTGTTTATGTGCTTTGCAGGAGCTCACACCTAAGGGAAGCGCCATGGTTGGGGGGGATCTGCTACACCAATGGGATTTTCACATCTCAAGCATAAATTCCTCGTTTCCACCAACCGTGTTTGAGAGTAATTGAATTTATGTGCCATGGCTTAAGAGTCCATAACAAACACCTTTCTCTCAGGCACTTTGCCCTCTGTTCCAGCTCCTTTTACTCCTCCAAGGTTGTTCTTTCTCCTGGGCTTCAGGTATGCAGTCATTTGGCAGGGCGAGCCCTGTGATCACCTGAAACAATGACCACATAAAACACACCTCCATTTACAGATAAGCACTGATGTGTGCCCTGCAGCTGAGATTAAAATCGGGCCCATAAATCTTTCCACTGTGTTGTATATTCTACACATAATGATGAGAACTGAGCTTGTAAATAAATAGCTAAGGAAAAAAAATTCCTCACAAAATACCTCATGATTAAGAGGTTTGATCTCATATTGCTAGAAACTACAGGGGTTTGTAGCTGGTATTGCTTCCTCCCCTCACTATGGCATGACCTTGAGGGTTGAATTGGACCCATCACACATTTTTAAAGAGCTCACTATATGCCCTGTGCACGTAGTAAGGGGTGTATACACAGGCTTAACTGAGGACTTCACAAATATGGTTGATAAGAGAATGGAATTTGTAAATATGTCGATTTGAGATCTAGTTATGAAAAAATTCTGTGTGTGTTTTAGAGTTTAATGGTAACATTGAATGGAAAGCATGTGATACACTTTTTCATGTGTAGTGGAATATTATAAGTCTTCAAGGTATAAAACAAATCATCATGGAATGAACTAACCATCTCCTTGATCATTATCACTCTATCATGGTGATAGATCTTCTGGAAAAGGATTTAAGGATTCAGTCCTACTCCTTGGTCAGTTAGTAAACCAGGGCCGTCTGCTGGTCTGAATCTTGGTGATCTGAATCTTGCTGAATTTTCTGTGATCTAAGGTAACAGGGGGTGTGCATACTTGTGCATACTTCTGATAAATGTGCAAGACTGGGTGTGTCTGTGTGTGAAGGTGGTTGGTTGGGAGGCATGGATTTACAGGAGAAAAGCAAATGTAATGAGAACACATTTCAAGATAGCGAATCAATTGTTTTTGTTCTCAGTATTAGTTGCAAGTGAATTTGCAGTTGAAGGGCCACTGCATTTGTAGAATTTAGGTCACTGAGGTGCTCATAAATAGGAAGTGGATGCCCTTCTGCTTTGATGGCTGGGCCGTGAGGTTGCATCCTCAGATTAGGGGAAAGACAAGCTGGAGTAAAAGGGAAAGTCTGCCTTACTGCACTGGCTAATGTGGGAAGGAGAATGGGGTTGAACAGAGGACAAGAGAAAGCTTAAGGGTTTTTGTTTCTTTCATACCCTTGGGTCCTTATCCC